>VZSJ01003875.1:61389-75079 GCA_013398405.1 Pheucticus melanocephalus | reverse complement strand
GACACCAGAGCAGATTTCTGTCCTTATTGCAGAACTCTGGCTGCAGCAAATCCAGGCTCATGAGGGCACCCTGCAGCAAGGCAGCATGAGGGACCGATGGGATTTGGGCACAGCTGCTGGGATGGGGGGATGCAGCACCACCCCTCAGGCACGGGGCTCAGCACCACGTGCCAGGGGCATGGAATGAAATGAAAACACCATTTGGGAAGAAACTGGAACCATCCCAAACCATCACTTCTCAACTGCTGGTCTTTCTAACTCTGAACACAAAGCAGAGCTGCAGCGTAGCCCAGCTTGGGGAGTGGTGAGTGAGCAGCCCAAGTGCCCCTTGGTGCTGCCCCATCCCAGGCAGCAGAAGGAGCCTGGCAGGGCCTCAAGGATGCCTGCACCCAGCCCTGAGTGCACCAGGGGACCCTGAACACCTTCCTGGCCACTTGGAAGAAGGCAGGACTCAACCAAGACCCCACAGCAGGTCTGCTTTCCCAGGGGGGTTTGAGTTATATCCCAGGGGCTCTTCCACTCTGCAGCCCCAACAGATGGTGCAAAACCTTCACCTGGCAGAATGTTAAGCACAGAGAAGTCTCCATCCAGATCCAGAGCTCACCAGCTCTCCCTAAGTGCACCCTGGGGCTACTCCCTCGTTAAACACGCTGATGCTCTATAAAATTCACATTCCACTCATGTACACACGCTGCCACCACTTGGGACACCAACCAACACGAGCAAAACAAGGGTCACCACACCTCCAGGCCTGGAAAAAGCAGGTTAATTTCCAAACAATGTTATTTTAAAACTTGCTAACTGCCTCCTGATGATGTTGTCCAAGCCCTTAATTGGTGAATAGCCTGGTCTAGCAGTGACTTATACGTGTCACCCTTATGCTACATACAATAAACCATAATAGCCTGGGAGGTGAGGCCAGGTGTGAGGTATCAGCTGGAACAAATGGACGTGTTGTGGCTGCCAGCAGGAAGGAGGACAGCGAGTCAGGTGTTGAGATGGAAGAGATTTTGGTGGAATAAAGCATACCCACACCATGGAGTGAGTGACCTCCAGCCCCAGGGAGCAGAGCCCCGTGCCCTGCTTCACACCACGAGACCATGGAGATTGAAGATTTCCCTGCTCTCTGCAGAGGACCTTTGAAGGTCCTTTCTGACCCAAACCATTCTGTGAGCACACAGCTTTGAGTGCCTGGTGGGGAACAGCCCCACTCAGGTGAGGTGATGAGCACCACTGTGAGTTCCTGACCCCCTCTGCATCACCCCATCTCTCCTGCTCATCTCTGTGCTGTGGGACCTGCTGAGATATCTCCTCTCAAACACTTCCCATGCAGAACAACCCTCTGGCCACCACAGAGACAAACCAAGCAAAAAACCTCAGCCCAAGCAATAAAACCCCAAGGACACAGAGCAGAAGTGAGTGGGACCACCTGAGACAACTGATAACCATCAAGACACCCTGCAGAGAGCAGAGACACAAACAGATTCTCTTAGACAAGATCTCAAACCCCCACTGCTGTCCCAATGACCTCAGCAGCTGGGCTTCAGTTTCTATTCCACTGGAATCCACAGCAGGTGACACTTTGGTATTTTTAATCTCCCCTCTTACCCATTTCCACCTTGTTCTTTCCGAGAATGAGATCAGACTCCAAAGAGCCAACAAGAGTTCTCAACATGGCTGAATCACTGCTCCTCTACTTCTTTAAGAGCTTCCTCTGGTTGATTGTTCAACACTCCACCCTCTTCCTCTCCAGCACCGAGACTGCATTTTTTCTTTGTTATTATTTCATGGAAATAACGTTGGGTTAAAGCACATGAGAAAAACCAAACCAGAAGGAAACTTCCGCCCTTTACAATGAGATAACAATGACTGAGCAGTTGAATAACTTGAAGGGCACAGAAACTCGCGGGGCTCACATCACTCCTCTGCCTTCCTGGTTGTCTCCTGAAAGAGTTTTGAGCTAAAATAATCACCTCTTCCCGCCATGGCCCCCTTCAGAATGTTTCTTCCCATGTTTCTGGCCCGCTGCCCATAGAAGCTGGTGGTGGCAACGGGCACCAGCTCAGGAGCCACTGCCCTGGCTGAACGACAACGCTGTGCTGATTCATAAACAGAGGAAGTACTTTAGCAAACTGACTTTTCCCCCTTTCCAGCACAAGCCCAGTGATTAATTTAACTTATTCTCTCCCTCCACCATCTCTTTTGCTTCTCTGAGCAAGAGGAGAACCCAGGCACGGCTCCTCTGGCTTTAATGGTGAGAGGCTGGTGGGGCAGGGCTGGAAGCTCAGTCCTCTTTCAATGCCATCTGCTTTTAACTAGCAGAGCAAGGGAGGTCCTGGGAATAAATGTCACATGGCACAGGGAGCTAAAATCAGCCCGACTCATTTGCAGGGATGCCAGTCAAAACCAGGGTTATCCAACAGTCTAATTAGGAGCTATCACTAGAAGTCAAAAATGACCTCTTGGAAAAACCTTCTCATTTAGTCTGGGAAAATGCCTTAGTCCAAGGCAAGGGCCTTTTCTGGAATGCCACAGTTCCCCAGCACCATGGAACCTGCTGCCAAGCCCCGCAGCAGCCACCAACTCCAGCCTGGACCTTTTAAAGCTCCAGCTCTGGGACAAAAGCACCCAGAGCCTTCAGCTGGGGTCTGTGCAAGACCCACAAACCTGCTGCTGCTCTGCCTGCACTGAAAGACCCGGATAACCCTGCCAAGATGGAGAGCAGCTCTAAAGGAGCCTAATTAGGGGGCTTCTGTTTTAAGCCCCTCAATCCAATACTTGGTCTCACCATTCAATTAAAGCCCTGAGTGCCCTGCACCGCCTGGCAAAGGGACAAGCAAGATAAGGCACCTGGAGCTTTACAAACTATCTCTGTAAAATAATAAAAAGCAGAGAGAGCTCCTGGTCTTGCACTGGCAGTTTCCTTTCCGTAGCAGGGCTGATAACCTGGGCTTGGAGTTATCAGAGTTGGCTCCACGTAACCCAACGAGCTCTGTCCCGCCACAAGTGCTGGGACACTCGTCCTCTGGAGCAGCATCCCCCTCGTACACTATTTATTTCACTCCACTTTCTAATTGGATTTGTGGGGGCAGCACAAAGGGGCTTTATGGCCAAACTTTGTTAAGTGCCAGGCCGAGCAGAGATGTGGCCAGCAGCCAAAATGGTGCATTTCACGCAGGCGCCAAAGGGCAGTGCCAAGCTTTTCTGTGTCTGCTATCTTGTGCTCTTGGCTCTGCTTTGTTTAAGAAGCTTGCAAGCAAAGCTCCTCGTCAAGAGATATTCAAACAAAGTGAAAAACGGGGATTTTGCGAGTTGCTATCAGGTAACTTGGGAAGTTGCACCTCCTTCAGTTTGGCTGTACCTCCAGTATCTGCCCCCATCGCCCTGCACGGGACAAGAGCTTTAACACAGCCAGAGCACACACCTTGTGCTCCTGCAAAAATAACTCACACACGCTCACAAGGCATCTGCAGCCAAGAGAGAAGTGGTCATTCACAGCCAGCAACCAAGAACTTCTTTAAAGTTAACTTTTTCTCTTAAAAAAAAAAACCCAACCCACCCCGAGCCTACTTTGGAGGCTTCTCCAAATAGAGCTCGCACACATCAGACCTAATTAGATTCCATCACCATCTGCACATGAAATGTAAATCAGGAGTTGCAGAGACTTAAGAAAAAAAGGAAAGAATGACCACAAGGAAAAGGAGGGGTGTAAGGTTGGGGAGGGGGTGGAGGGTTGGGCATTCTGGGAAGCCATACATGATTAGTCACACAGCATTAATCTGCCTCCCTTAACAATAGCTGCCGAATTTCGACCGAATCCCAGCTGTCGCTCTTTGAATGAAAGAAAACAAGATTTAGAGCGTCAAGCGTTGGTAAGGGCTTCTGTGCAAAAAAAAGTGGCGTGCATTCATTAGTGCCTCACAAAGGGACCCAGCCTTTGTCCATTAAATTGCTCATGTGCCTGATTGATTTGCTGATTTATTTGCACCAAAGGGTTGGGGGGGCTCAGCTTGGAGAAGGGGGCGGGAGGTGCCCGGCTACTGGGCAGAGTAACGGCACCCAGGCGGATTTGCAAAAAAGCAACACACATTGTCAAGGGAAACTGCCATTCAACAGGTTGGGATTGGAAATGCCTTCAGGTCCCTCCGCCGAGGACTTCCTATTTGGAAATTTGGGGTGGGTGGGAACGTCTCCCCGCCTGCTCGCAGCTCAGGCCGTGTTCAACAGGCAGAGGGGAAATCTGGCCGGAAAACAGAGCCTTGCCCATTCACATTTCTTTTATGGAATAGTTTTAAAAAGGGAGCTGGAGTCTTATTCATTTCTCTTGGTTATTGTTCCCTGGGAGCCTGGAGTGAATCGGCCATCGCTGCGGTGGGTCGGTTGGTCCTTCAAAGAGTCCCAACGCTTTACACATCCGTTTCCCCACAATCAGCTTGGAGAAAGACCCAGTCTGGGTGCCAGGTCCCACCAGGAACGCCAGCCTAGACCACAGCTTGGCACCAGCACTGGCAGGGCTGCAGGAGGAGGTGCCCTGCTCCCCTGGCAATGCCTCATCGGCCCACGGACACCACTGGGGCAGCTCCAGCAGCCAGAGCCACGCCATGGAACCTCTCCTGAGCGTTTATTGGAGGTGTACCGGTCACCCTAGTGTGCAAGGGACTGAAAGGCAATGCTTCGGGGCCAGGAGGGAGTAGCTGGAAAACAGACAGACAGACAGCCTCCCTCCCCGCCCGACGGTCCAAGGAGCGCCTCAGGCTGGCCCTACCTCCTGCTCCATCAGCAGGGCAGTCTGCATAGGCTAACACCAGCAAAACATGGCCCTTTGCCCATGTTTTTCCACCCAGCCAGGAACAAAGCCCGATCCTGCCAAACTCGCGGTGACTCCTACACAAGCAGGTTATTCTTGCCACTCAAGGAAAGAAAACGCATCTTGCCCTATTAAATCCAGAGCCTTCAAAGCAAAGTCAACATGAATGTCAATAACTTTGGTCGGGGGAGATGAAAATCCTCTGGCTGTTCCATACTTACTGGCACACCTCCGTCCCGTTGGGAAAAGTTTCACACTTGCCCCCGTTGAGGCAGGATTCGGCAAGCTGCGAGCACCGTAAACCTGCAAACAGAGGGACAGCATTAGCCACAGCTCAGGGCCCTGGTGGCAGCAGGGGGGCTGCATCCCCTGGTGTCACCTGGGCTGGGGACAGGCTCACTGAGACCCCAGACCCCCTGTGCCTGTACAGCCTGGTGAGGTGGGGTCCAGCACCCGGCAGCCCTCGCCCGCAGGGTGATGGATGGGGCAGGGACTGTGTGGCCCCTGCGCTGAGAGGCTCACCTAAAAATAAACCCAGGGTGGGTTTGAGGGTAGGCTGTGCCTGCTCCTCCAGCAGGAGGACTGACAGAGAGAAACCCCAGATCAGGCCCTTGACTGACAAATGCCATTTGGGAAAAAACATCCAGCCCGGGGCCCATTAAGTTACCACGAGCTCGGTAACGAAATGAGTCGCCCGTCATAACTTGCTATGAGTAAAGGTTTCATTGTCTGGCCCTCAGAGCCAAATTCTGCAGAGTTACCACAGCAACTCGCTGAAAGTACCAGAATCGCTTCCGATTTCCACCCCGGCTCGCTCTTCCCCTTCTCTGCCCGCTCGCTCTTCACGGTAACTGGTTCTGCGACACGCGTGTGCAGCCGGGCCAGTTTCACATTGAGCGACTGCAGCTCCGCACCGCCACCGCCACAACCCAGATCCTGCCCTGGATGGGTGCCGAGCCCACCGGGTCACCCCGCTGGGGCTCCGTGTCCCATGGGCTGGGCTGCTGGGGACCGCTCCGGCCGGGCACAACTTTCTGCCAACTTCGCCTCCCACGGCTCCCAGCCCTGCTGTGGGAGCAGCACTGCTGCCTTCGCTCCCCAAAATCCTCTCAGGCCTCTCCGGAGCTGAATACCAGCTCGGTCCCGGGGCAGGGGGACACTGCAGGGTGCTGACCCCCCCGGGGATGGGCTGCTCCCCGCTCCGTCCCGCACCCCCGGCCGCTTTAGGGGCTCTTTTCCCGTGCCCCGACCCGCTGCCCCCGACGGTCGCGCAGCGCTTTGCGGCGAAGCACCCGGACCCGCCCCGGAGGGGGGGCCCCGAGGGGACCCGACTTTCAAGAAACAGGAAACCGAGAAAAATTTGCAAAACGGTCAAAAGCTCTCGCAGAACAGCAGCAGGAGCGCGGCCGCCCTGCGCGCCCCTCCGCAGGGCCGAGCCCCGGCTCCGCCGGCTCCCCCGGCACCGAGCTCCGCTCCCCCCGACGGCAGCGAGCGCCGCTCCCCCCCCCGGCAGCCCCGGGCACCGAGCTCCGGCTCCCGGCGGCCCCGAGCGCCTCCTTCGGGACACCGAGCCCCGGCCCCGCCGCGCTCCCCCGCGCCGTCCCGGCCCCGGCTCCCCCGAGCTCCGGCCACCCCCGCGGGGCTCAGCCCCGCTCTCCCAACCCGGTTCCGGTCCTGTCGTCCCGCTGGCAAAGAGCTCCGGTTCGCCCGCAAGAGCCGAGCCCAGTCCCGGCGCATCCCGCGGCACCGAGCCCCGGTTCCCACGCGGACCCCGCGGCCGGACCCCCCCGAGGGCGCCGCGCTCCGGTCCCGCCGCAGAAGCCGAGTCCCGATTCCCACGGGAACCTCCCGGCCCGGAACCCCCGACGGCGCCGGGCTCCAGTGCCCGCCGTGCCCCGCTGGGCCCCGGTGCCCGCCGCTCCCGGCCCCGCTGCCGGCAAACTTCCTGCGGGGCGGCCGGTGCGGGGCCCGCGGCGGCGGCGGCGGCCCTCACCTCGCGTCAGGGCGGGCAGCAGGAGCACCAGGAGGCCGGGCGCCAGGAGCCGCTCCATCCCGCTCTGCTCCCGCCGCTCACAGCCGCATAGATCCGCGGGGCCTCGGCCGAGCCGAGCCGAGCCGAGCCGGTGCCTGTGCGGGTCCGCGCCGCCCCGCCGGGAGCCCCAAACACAGCGCGCCCGAGCGCAGCGACTCCAAACGCGGCGCCTCCCGCGGCTGCTCAGCCCCGGCGGGCCGGGCCGGGCGGCGGGGGGCGGGACGGGACGGTGCGGGGCGGGCCGGGCGCCACGGGACGGGAGGGGATGGGACGGGACGGGCGAGACGCTCCTCCCTGCCCAGCCCGGGGGGCCGCCGCTGGGAACCCCCTTCCCCGCCACGGAGGGTCCCCGAGTGGGACGCGAGTGGGGCTGCGGGGTCCGCGCAGACCGTACGGGCAGCCCCGGGGCAGCCGCGTCCCTCTGTGCAGCCGCCGGACACCCCCGGTGCAGCCCCCCGCATGCAGACACGGATGCACCGGGTGCAGCTCCTTCTCTTCGTGCAGCCTCCTCCTGCAGTGCCCCAAACCCCGCAGGGCAGCCCCTCATTCCCAGTGGAGCTCCTGCACAGCTCTCACGTGCAGCCGCTGCAGAGCCCCAGCACAGCTCTGCACACCTGCATGCAGCCCCCCAAAGCAGCCCCGCATTTCCCCCGTGCAGCTCCGGACACCCCCAGCTCAGCCCCCACCCCAGTATTGATGCAGCCCTCCCCCATGCACACCCTACACAATCCCAGGGTAGCTCCTCCAGGGTCCCGGGGCAGCTGCTGCACAGCTTCTCCAGTGCAGCCCCTGCACAGCTTCTCCAGTGCAGCCCCTGCACAGCTTCCCCAGTGCAGCTCCTGCACAGCTTCCCCAGTGCAGCCCCCCCTGCTCCTGCACAGCCCCTGGGGCCGCAGCAGCCACTGAGTGACCACAGGAGTCCCCAGGCCAGCCTGACCCGTAGTGTGTCCGTGCAAGGACCTGGGGCACACAAACCACAAGAATGGGGTGGCTGTACTGGGGGACCAGGACACAGACTGACCATCCCCCAGGTGCTGGAAGCACAATGTGGGGTTCCCCTTCTGACCCCACCGGGACTCAGGTGTGTGCAGGTACGCGGAGCCGTTTCCCACCCAGCTCCCCCGCAGGTGCCGGCAGCTGGGTCGGATGTTGTTTGTTTTGTGCTGTGAACTCATGAACTCCCAGGCAGAGCCTGGCCAGCCCCGTGCACCGCATCCACAAATAAACAAACACTCTGGGAGAAACGGGGAAGCCAAACCCAGGGGCAGCCCCACACCCCCCACGCGTGTGCAGGTTCTTGTTAGAGCAGTGGTGAGAGGGGGTCCCTGTGCCCTCATCCCCAGAGCCCCACTCCTGCCCCACTGGGCTACAGTCAAGCTTAAAAAAACAAAAAAGCCAAGCTGGAATGCCCCACCTGAAATCCATCCAGGCCTGGAGCCCAGGACAGGTTGAAGCCCTTAACTCAGTGTTTGTGGGTGTCTCCTGCAAGCAGTGGCTGCAGGGGCTGCTCAGGGCTGTACCCACAGAGCCCCTCTGATGGGAACAGCCTGCGTGAGGGTGCTTAAAAATGATGGTTCCTCATGAGCCCTGCTCAGCAAGGCTGCAGTGCCTGCAAAAGTGGGGAGCAAAAACTCAGTGTGGAGAATTTAGGGTACCAGCTCTTCCAGGGATGTGGGTACTTAAATCCCATTGGACTCTTGTGTCTACCTCAAGGCTGTTGGAGGCTACTGCCTGGTTCTTTTACAGCTCCCAAACATGAGGACATGGAGGGATGGCTGCCAGCCTCTGGCTCAAAGCTTGGGAAAGAGGAAGGGAAGGAGGATCAGCAACGGGTTAATGGGAGGGAGGTGACACCGTGGTCATCTGTGTCTCTCATCTCAGCGTACCTCTCCACCAGCCCCCGGGCTCATCCCATCCCATCCCATGCCAGCCCTGCTGTTATCCCACTGCTTCCTGTTGTAAACTATTTCCAGAGCAAGTGTGAAACAATTAAACAAACCGAAGGGCAGAGTCTGCTCACCAGATCAAAGGCGTGAGCCCTGCAGCGGTACCTCGCTCCCGCGGCTCCCTCCTTCCCTGCTCCTCCTGCCTTCCCCACTCTGGGCTCTAAAGCAGTGTCCTGACTGGGGCTGGGGAGCCAGGGCCTGTGTGGAGCATGGTGCCACTCAGGATCCAGGTGCCACTCTCAGAGTCCAGGTGCCACTGGTAGCTCAAAGCCTGAACAATTCCAGAATGTGGGTGCTGCCTGTTCTATCCTCCCTGCAGGCACAAGTATGGTGACAACAACTGGGCAGCGGGATGTGACCCCAGCTGTGCCACCACAACCTTGTCACCATCCTCAGCCTCATCTGGAGGTGTGAGGACAGCCTGAGGTTTCTCCACTTGGCCATCCTTGGAGATGGAGACTCTGTGCTCTTTCTCTATCTCCCCCCTTTCCCCCTCTCCGTCAGAGCCCCTGGAGCAGGGAGCATCTCAGCTCCACTGCCTGGAAATACCGGCTGAAGCTTTGCCCGGGCTTGTTCTCCATGTGCAGAAAGCACCGTGCACTCAGCTCAGCTGTGCCCTGGGACTTGATCCCTGAGACTTGGGAGAGCCCTCCCTGCCCCTCTGAGCCACCATGGGCATGCCTGGGGACACGGGGCTGCCAGGGTGCCACATGCCTGGGGACACGGGGCTGCCAGGGTGCCACGCCTGTGCCACCTGGGGATGCAGAGGTGCTGATGCTGAGGGATGTGCAGGGTGCTGGAGACACTGCATAACCCTGTGTCCCAGGCTGCTCCTGGAGGTGCTGGGCTGGAAGGGCACTTGGGAAGGCAGGGGTGAGCCCTGGCCCTGGGTTTGCTCCGTGGCTGGAAGGGTCTGTGTGGTGTCCACAGCACAAACACAGCCAGACCGGGCGTGCGGCCGCGCAGCCGCGTCGCCTCGTCCCCCGAGCACAGCAGGTCAAATACATCTATTTATTGCCATCACCCCGGGGCTCTGTGACCCTGCAGCTCTGGGGCTCTGCTTGGGGAGAAGGCTCTGCTGGGAGGGAGCTAAAAGGGTCCTTGTGGTTTCCCATGGAAGCCTGAACACGAGGGTGGCTCCTCCAGCCAGGCGCTGCTGCGAGATGTCCCGATTTAATCTGGTTCCATCCTTCCCCTGGTACTGAGGGATCTGCTGCAAGATCCTCGTGGGGAACCTCCTCAAGTTTCCTTCTCCCAGACGCCTCCTCCAGAGACTCCTAGCAGCAAAAGTAAAAAAGGGAGGAAGGCAGAAGTCAGCGCCCAGCATAAATCTTTTTGCAATAAGAGGTGAATAAGACATAAATCCAAAAAAACTTTTTCTTTTGAGTGGTCTTCAGGGGTTAAAAATAATGGGATTTTAGGTCCTTTTAAAAATAGTGTTTGTGAAAGGCTTTAATAGAAACCTTGGCAACTGTCCATGTGATTAGTGATTTAAAAACATGAAACCTCCACACATGTTTAAAAGTTTTAATAAGTTAAAATTAAATGAGTGAAACTCTGGGAATATTTTTTTGTTACTGCAAGCTAAGAAAATCATGTCCGTTAAGCAAAACTTAATACAAATATAAACAGGTAATGCACATCTGTAAATTATTTTCATGTCTCCAGGGGTTGGAAAAAAACCTAAGTGAGACCAGCATTCTTATATATATTTTGCCTTGACAGCTCAGGAAAAAATTTGCCAAAAACCAGAGTTAGAGCACTGGGCTGGCGTGGGAAAGTTGGTTTAGTGAGAAATTTGCCCGAGGCTATTTAAATAAAAACAGGCGTTTTTCTTTAATGGCAAATGCCTGTTAAATACAACCAAGGCGGCTTCCAATCGCCTGAGTAACTTGTGTGCCTATTCCTTCTTGACACTTTCATCTCTTTATCATCACAATCAATATTTTGCTCTTATACCTTCGGTGCAATAAAAATAAGACTGATAAGGCAGACATCAAACTGGATCTCTCCTGCTTTCCCCACCGTGCTTGGCTTGGCATTGCTCTGCCTCCTGGATTTTGGAGCAGCACGGAGAGTTAGCCCTCCTCATGCTGGTACATGCACCCCCACCCTCCCTCATGCTCTGAAAAAACCTAATTTTTAGTAATTAAGTGTGAATCAAAGCAGGTAGAGCATCCTGGAAAGTCTGAGCAGATAAAAATGCACTGGTCATGGAGTCTGTGAGGTAAAACTACCCCCAAACTTCTCCATAATGGGATTAAGGCATGATTCTCTGGGGCACCAGAGAAAAGAGGCTGAATTTGCAAGAATGGTCTAAATCCTGATTTGTTTTAATCTTATCTTAAATAGCTGAGTGGAGGATTGTGCCTGGACAGTGACAGGTTAAATCACACCGAGTGCCATCCCTCTGCCACAGTGCTCTGGCAGTGCCCATGGAGGACGACTTTCCTCCCACCAGTGCAGTGGGGTTTGGTCCCATCAGAATGTCCAGGGCTGGGATGGGACAAAGGACGATCAGTCCTTGCTGCCATGGGCAGAGATTGGTGCCATGTGTGTCCCTGCCCTGGCACGGCTCCTGTGCCAGGCTTGGCACCCGCCAAGTTTTCCTCCTCACGAAGGGCTGCTGAAACTGGTTTTGATTGCAGGGTTGCTCCTGGCCATCATTTCTCAGTGTGTAAAGTCAGCTCAGGAACTCTCACCCAGGGATTAGTGACAGGCGGGAAGACGTCCCCGAGGAGCAGCTTTGCCCGCACCGTTTGTACCTGGGTGAAAGGTGCTGCTGGGGAATTGCGCTATAAAATCTGTGCCATATTTAAAATAAAATGTCTTTATGGGCTGTGAGGGGAGAGCAGGTGCTGGGCAGGCATTGCTCAGCCTGGCCCTGGCCCCTTGGTCCCTGTGCTGTTCCTATCCACCTCCATAAAACAACTGAAACATTCTCTGTTGTGTAAACAGAGCCTGCTGGGGTTTATGGGGCTGCGAGTGACAATGGGCTTGTCCCCAGGCCCGTCCCAACCACATGGGCTGCTGGAAATGCAGCTCTCCCTGTCCTTTGGTGCGTGCCCCTGCTCCCTCCATGCTTGTTCATGCCTTTGTCTGCACCCTGGTGCTGCAGACCCTGCGTGTCCCTCTGCTGTCCCTCGATTCCTCAGGGTGTCACAGACACCCAGCTCAGGGATGGGGACAGCTCTGCACACCACAGAGGAGATGCAGGGGGTGACCCCAACTCTCTGGAGTGCAGACCCCAGCCCAGCTTTGTCCTGGTGCTGGGGATGTGTGGGACACATCTGTATTTCATGTGCATCTTCCTTCAAGGCCATCCCTTCTTTGCTTTTTCTTCCGTTCCCCCTTTTCCTGCTGAGGCAGTTTTCACCACCTCAGCAAGTAAATTGCTCACCGGAGTGTGTGGAAAGGCCAGGATCAAACCTCCTCTGATATCTCCATTAAATAATCGAAAAGCATCGCTCACAGCAGTGAAAACCCAAGCGTGATTCTCTGTGCACAAGCCCGGGCATGAACCTGATACTGGATTTCTGGACCGTGGTGCAACGCCAAGCTCATCCAAGTCACGCTGGCATCCCTGCAGTTTCACCCTCTCTGTGCTGCTGGGATTTGCCTCTCCCAGGGCTCATGCTCAAGAAAAACGTCATGCCATGTGGACACTCGCCCCGCAGAGGTTTCGGGCAGGTTTTCTGGGAGACATCACTCACAGGGATCTGGGCGTGCCCCTTCTCGCTGTGCTGGCCCGGGGGGGCCGGGCTGCAGGGTCCTGGGATGCCACTGATACCAGCAGGGAGTTTCAGGGGTGGTTCAGTGCCAGCTCTGTTCTCACAGCTCTGGGATTTGGGACTCCTGTGCTGGGATGAAGACAGCTGAAATTCTTAAGCGGTTACAAAATGAGAGTAAAAAAGGATTTTCTGCACCGCAGCCTTTGCTGATGCTCCATTCACAGGCACTCCCACCCACCGCCCCCTCTTTCCTTCCTCATGGAAACGGGAAGGCTGGGAGATGTTTCACTTTCCAGAACGGCTGCAGAGCAGTCCTTTGCCCCCTGAAACACACACAGGGAGGACCACACGTCCTCTGCAGTGATGCAGGGTGTGCTGGCTGCTGCACTCTCAATGGCAGCCCCGTGCTGGGGTGCTGGGGGTGCTCCTTTGTCCCCCCCTGCCATGGCTGGGCACATGTGTGAGGGCTGCTGTCAGGGAACGCTTCCCACCCAGCTCTGACCTTGGTGCCTCGCAGCAAAAACACCTCCTGGAGAGGGGCCAAACACAATAGCCAGTTCCTTCTACTCCCTTCCTTCCCAGGCAGCCACATTATCACAGGGCTCGGCCGCGAATCAAAGCCAGGCACACGAAGACGGGAACCAGGAGAAATCAGCCCAAAGATGCCATTTCCTCTCAGAGAGCAGTGGCTGCGGGGCACAGGGTGTCCCACCACAGCCTGGCACGGAGGGAGAACTCCTGCAAACCATTCTTGGGGTACCCAGGAGCTGCAGGAACCCCCCGTCATGCCCATGGGCCAGGGCACTGGGGATCCCCTGCCCTGTGCTGGCTCTGGGGTTTGGTGCTGCCACAGCTGCTTCCAAAGGGTTTGGAGGAGCCCCAGAGCCCATTCCCAGACCTCTGCTCACGGGCAGCTCTACATGAGAGATTTCTTTCCCAGAAAATCATGGTGAGTTTTCACAGAATCATGGAGTATGCTGAGCTGGAAGGGACCCATCAGGATCACGGAGCTCAATTCCGGAGCCTGCACACGATTCTGTGAGAGATGGTATCAAAAGCTTTGCTGAAGTTCACAATGATTACATCTACTGGCTTTCCTAGATAACTATTGTTTTTCTTTAGCTTTAGGCTGAAAAATAATTTTAACTACAAGTCCCTGCCATGCCAGAATCCT
>VZSJ01003875.1:9764-31663 GCA_013398405.1 Pheucticus melanocephalus | reverse complement strand
ACACAGGGTGACACGGGGCTGTGTGTCCCCAGCCTCAGGAAGGTCCCAAACCCTCTCATCAGTGTGGGGCACCCATGGGCAGGACAGGAGCAGGGCCCACAGGGTGACACGGGGCTGTGTGTCCCCAGCCTTGGGAAGGTCCCCGAAGCTCATCAGTGTGGGACACTCATGGGCAGGACAGGAGCAGGGCACACAGGGTGACGCGGGGCTGTGTGTCCCCTGTGAGTCACCAGCCAGGGCTATTTTTACCCCTCGGGGCAGCCTCGCTGGGTCATTCCCAGTTCCTAATTGCTGTGATCAGACCTCCATAAATCTCACCCGAAAGAGGAAGTCTGGGAAATCGAAATCTGCCGCTGCGAGCGAGGCGGGCTGGGCTGGGCTGGGCTGGGCTGGGCAGGCACAGTCAGGGGGGGCTGTGGCCGGAGGAGGCTGAGGACAGAGAGCCCCGACCTGTGACCTGCTGCCCTTCACACCTCGCACTGCAGAGCTCCCCACAGGGATGTTTTGGCTGACATTTCACCACCGGAACAGGCTTCTTCCACCTCCTCTGCTGTTCCCAGCCTCTCCCTGCTTCCCTTAGTGCTCCCAAACTCCAACCTGAGCCGAGCCAAGCCAGTGCAGGGGAGCAGTGCTGGATGGGAAAAGCCAACCCCTGATCTCTTGCCCAAAAGTCACACCACACCCAAGCGTCTGAAAAAGCTTCATTGAACAGTTTGTTGGCTATTTTTGTCAGTGCCTCTGCCCTTCCTGGCTGGGGCTGAGACCAGAAACAGCAACACCACGATGGAGAGGATGAGATGACCACGTCCAGGCCATGGGCAGAGGAGAAGGGCTGGGGGATCCTGCTAGCAGGGTGCTGAGGTGTTTGCACCATGGCGCCTTGCTGCTCTGGATTTTCTGGGTTGGGTGATGGCTGGAGCCCGCGGGAGGGTCCTGCTGGGGTTTGGTGGTGGGCTGTGGGCTGAAAAGCAGCCAGCAGCAGAGATAAGCAGAGCACAGAAACATTGCCATCTGCTGACACGCCGGGCCGTGCCGTGCCGTGCCGCCGGTCAGCGCTCGCTGCAGCAGCGGGATGCAGGAAGCATCAGCTCTGCAGGATGTGGGCTGAGCCCTCCCCGGGCTGATGTCCCCATCTGGCAGCAGGGCAGGAGCAGGGCAGGATGGCCCTGCCAGGCACAGCTGTGGCAGCAGCAGGTGCTTGGCACATCAGCTCCTGTAGGAGCATCGGGGGTGGGACGGTCGGGACGGATGGAGACGAGAGATCTCTGCAGCCAGGTCTGGAACTTGGGGTTTATTGCAAAGGGCCTGGGTGCAGGGCCCTGCTGGGAGCTGCCAGGCACAGCTCAGAGCAGGGCTGAGAGAAGAGAGGGGGAGAGAGGATGAGAGGGTGAGAGGGTAAAAGCATAAGAGAGTAAAAGGGGTAAGAGAGTAAGAGGGTCAGAGAGTGAGGTTCTTGTTACAATCCAATAAATCTTCTTCTCTGTTGAATATTCTGATTCTCACTCACCAATCTAGTAAAATATACAAATCCTATAGCATATACATACAGCCTGTAAGAATCATTACATCACCACACTGTGCTACATTTTAAACAAATTCCTCTTTGGGCCCCTTCTGCCAAGCTGTAGGGTCTGCTCTGACCCTTGGAGCTGTCTGCAGGCAGAGGGTGTTGTTCCATCAAAAGGGGATCACCTTCAGCTGGCCATACCATTGTTTTCCAGGTGTTCAGTAACTGAGGGATCTCAAAGCTTGCTTTCATTTCAGTCTTGCTTATAGTTTCTATATTCTCAAAATCTTTTGCCAGGCAATCATATTTATAAGGCTTTTCTGTTCCATCCTCCCCAACAAGCTCCAGGCCGTGGTGATGGAGGCCGAGGGTGCTGGGGGTGCTCTCCCTGCTGACCATCCAGGAGATGCTGGAGGTCTCTCTGCTCATCCCCAGAGAGTCAATGAACCTTCACCCTGCTGTGAGGAGCCGCTTCAAAGCGTGGGGCAGCACCCAGCACGGCAGCCTGGTGCAGACAGAGAGGGCAAGTCTGGATAATTGCAGCCTCTGATGCAAGCGCTGCACAGGATTTGGGAAAACCAGCACTTGGCTGCAAAAGGGAGTTTTGATTCCCCTCAGCCTGTTCCCCCCTGAGCTTCCCCCGGTGCCCTCCAGCTACAGAGCTTGGAGATGCGTGTCTTGGACTGGATTTGCTTTGTTTCAAGTTCCCTGGGAACCTGGCACTGGTGTTTCCAGAGGAAGGGTGCCTCCAGCTTCCCAAGCACCAGGACTTTGCCACAGTGGGCAGAGAGCTGGGAGCTGCCCCCTGCTCTGGCCTGGTCTGCAAACACCATCCCCAAGAGCTGAGATGCAAACCCACAGTCCCACAGGGCCCAGCATCAGCCCTGCACCCCCAGATTTATCCCTGCAGGGCTCTGGGATCTGCACACCCAGCACTGGCAGCAGCAGGGGAAGCTGACGGCCAGGGGGATTTCCTTCCCCCATCCCAGGGGATGCAAACACCCAGCACAGGAGATGGGGAGGCTGGTGCAGCTCCCAACTCCTGCAGAAGGGGACACAGACACAGGCAGATGTGCAGGGACACGTCTGGCCAGCCTGTGGGACACCCCTTGGTGAGGGGACAGTGTCAGATGAGCTCCCAGTGGCTCCCAAGGTCCAAGAGATGAATTCTGGCACAGCAGGGCCAGAGCAGCTGCTCTGAGCTCAGAGCAACCTTGGCTGGGTGGAGCATCCCAGGGCCATGGCCTGACCTCTCCTCTGGCCAAGCTCATTTCCCTTCCTCAGCCTGGCAGCAGTGTTTCACTCTTGTGTCAACATTTGGAAGAAAAGGGGGGGAAATAATCATTTCTGTCAAACCCTGGGAATGTGGGTGCCCTGAAAACAAACAGAAGCTCTGTTTCTTCAGTGAAAGGCCGTTGTAAATCTGGTTGGCTGCCAAAAAGTGATAAAAATGATTGCTGTTCCGGCACTAGAGAAGAGTTTTGTTGGAAATGTCACCCCCCACGCATCCTCCCCCCCAAATCTCAGTTTTATGAAAACACCATTTTTTATCAGTAGCCAGCAGGCAGATGCTTGGCCTGGGCCCCCACTGGAGGCCAGATGCACCCAAATTGCCATTCCTGCTTTGTGTCACTTGTTGATTGACAGCTGTCAGTCACTACTCAGGCACCTCTGCTTTGCAGGGGTTAATCATGTTCTGGAGACCAGATTTCCTGCTGTCCTGGGCTTCCCTGCTGCTGTTAGGGCAGGAATTCCCCAGGTAAGGATCACCATGCCCAGGTACCACCTTGCAGTGTCCAGCATGGGCAATGTGGGATGGGCCAAGGGGCAGTGCCAAGGGAATGGGCCACAGGAATTGTGGCTTTGCCAGGATGAGCCATGGCCAGTGACTGGGGAAAAGGCACTGGGAAAAAGCCTGGCCAGTGCAGCAGCTGCCTGGCACAATCCCTGGCTGGAGTGGGCAGGGGGAGGATGCTCCCTGTCCACACTCCCGCTTTTCAAAGGGCACAGGGAGGAACGGTTGTGTCATCAGAGCTGTGAGCTGGACCTGTCAGGGCTGGTCCCTTGTTTATTTAGGAACTGTGGCAGCTTTCCAGCCAGTTGTTTTCCTGGTGTAATATTAAACTCCCAACTTTTGTTCCAAGGCATTGGCACCTCAGCCCCAGCCCCACTTCAGCTGGGGCAGCACCGAGCCCTGTTCAGGGAGCAGGGCAGGGACAATCCATGAGGGCAGCTCTCAGTGTCCCCTCTGCTTGTCCTGGCACAGGATGGGACTTTCCAGGTGTGCCCATATCCTGGGTGCCCCCAACCTGGGCCATTGCAGCAGTGACAGGGACAGGGGAACAAGGGGAACATTCCAAGCCCTCCAGCCCCAACAGCATCACTGACACAGGGATGTGGACAGGCTGCTACAATCCTGCTAATGCAGATCAGTTCCCTGAAAATCACTGGCTTAGGGGTTGGATATAAACCCTCCCCATGCTCCAGCACCACTGCAGGAATTTGCAGGATCATAACCCTCATAGAAACATTTTGGACCTGCAAGGAAACAGCCCAAGGGCTGGAGAGGGACCAGAGCAGGGTTAGAGCATGGCCATGTGTAGGGGGACACAGTATGGGTAAATGAAGGTGGCATAGAATGTCATCTTATCCCCTAAAGAGTTGCAGCTGAACCAGTTACTAAAGATGATACCTGATGATACCAGGCCACACCTGTAGCAAAAAAACCCCAGTATTATAAAAGAATGGATTGGTGGGATTTGGAGTCCAGTGATCACTGCAAGGACCAGGAACAGTCAGTGCTTAGAGGATGTATGAATCTCTGGTGATATGGAATCCTTGCACCATCACGATTATAGAACTTTTGCTGTGTAAGACAACAGCCATGCAGGTGTTTGAGGGCTTTGAACCCCCCAGCTCAGACTCCTCTCAGAGCTGCACAGAGGAGCCGGGATTCCTTAGGGGAGAAGAGCAGCGAGCTGTGCTGTGTGTCTGGGGTGAGCTCCTGGCCAGGGAGCAGCAGCACATCCCAGCGCCCGCGGGAGCCCAGCTCTGCCTGCTGCGGGACCTGCCCGGGCACGGCGCTTCCCCGAGCATGAGGATCCCACGGTGCCGAGCCTCCTCCTCCGCGGGGAGCAGCCGGCAGGTGGAGAGCCCCGGGCCACGATTCCGCATCACAAACCCACACGCGTCCCGGCTCCGATAAGGAGGCGAGAGCCGAGCCCCGGGTGCCGTCGGAAACGCGGCGTTCACTGGGAGAGCCCCAGGCGAAAAAAGCCCGTGCCCGGCTTCCAAAGGTGCGTGGTGGTTGTTTTTGCACACTCAGACATAAATTAATTGATAGAACACCCAGTTACTCGGGTGGATTTGCCTCCCTCTCTTCTGGTGGTGCGGGAGGATCGCCGGAGGCAGTGCTGGGTGGGGCGTGCCTTTGCAAAGGCTCTCCTTGCCCGGAGCAGCCGCTCTGGACATTCGTTTTGAAGCAGATTGTGTTTTTTTAGTTCAATTCTGTGGCTGAGGCTCATCTTTATTCAGGAAAAATCTCCCTTTTAGCAATTGCAGCCTCACCTCGGGGAGGCACGTAGGTCTGGGAGGGAGCAGACTCCCTCCTCCAGCTTCACCTGCTCCTGACCCACGTCCTAGTGGAAGCACTGACAAGATGCTGCAGGAGGGTCAGGAGTGCATCCTTTGAACATCTCCCCCTTCCTGAATTTCATGTGCTGGTGATCAGGCAGGTAGCAGAGAGCAGGAGTGTGGCTGATTTTGGAGGGCCTGGGAGCTGATAAAATGGCATTGCTGGGAGCGTGGCCCATCTCCTGCTATTTCACAGCAGCCCTGCCTGCCCCCACAGCAAGCTCCTGCACAAGGCAGGACCCCCAGCTGCATCCCTGAGCTGGATCCATGGTGGGAACCTGAGAGAAGAGAGCCAGGGTGAGCCAAGCTCCTTTGGCCTTTATTCTAATGATAATCAGGCTGAATTCCTCTGCTCGACCCCAAGGGATGCAGGCAGGGAGCTTTCCCAGAGAGCTGAGCTCGCTTTCTGTGGTTTCCCCTCTCCAGCAGGATCCAGATGGGCACAGGGCCCTCCTGGGGCCGTGTCCTGAAGCTCCTGCCCACATCAGACCCCTGCATGGAGGAGCATCCCTGGAGCACACGGTGTCTGCAGCAGGAGGTGGTTTATGCCCAGACATGTCCCTCAACCTGCTAGGAGAGAGTGTTCCATGCACTGCTTTCCTTCTTCCCAGTGCTATGAAGGGAGCACTAGTGGCAGGAGAGGGAACACCTTGAGAAGAGTCTGGTCCTTCCCAGCCAGCCAGGAGAATTCGCTCCCACAGTCAGTGCTGGAGCTGCTGTAAATGCAAACAGCCAGAACAAGGTGGGGGAGTGAGACCCTCTGATCCCCAGAGCTTTGGGAGCTGAGGGGAGAGAGTTTCTCACTGCCTGCTTGAGAGGCAGCAAGTTCTCTCTGCTGCTTCTTTAACCAGAGCCCTCTCCCACAGCCAGTCCCTGGAGCCAGCTGTACTGTGGGCACGGAGGTGGCAACTCCTGGGAGTCCCTGTCCATGAGGATGGATGGACAGCAGTGACAGGCACCCAGGGAATCCCTGTCCTTGGGGATGGAAGGATGGATATTCATGACAAACACCCAGGGAATCCCTGTCCTTGGGGATGGATGGACAGCAGTGACAGGCACCCAGGGAATCCTTGTAAATGGGGATGCAGGGACAGCAGTGACAGGCACCCAGGGAATCCCTGTCCTTGGAGATGGATGGACACTCATGGGGCACTTGTGCTTTCAGTGTTTTGCTTGATTTACTTTCAAACTCAGGTTTTGAGGTCCATCCTGGCCAGCCTGGTGTGAAGAGGGCACAGGCTGCTGTGCAAGGCTTCAGAGGGTGCCTGCACGCAGCTGTGGGTGCCCAGGAGAGGAGCTGGGGTGCAGCCCAGCCCTTGGCATGTCCCTGGGTGCCCGTGGGCAGCACGGTGCCCAACACGTGCGTGCAAGCCCGAGCCCAGGAACCTGCCACGTGGAGGGGATGGAGGAACCCAAAAATCCCGACTTCACCATAAAAATATCAATCATCTCCAAACATCCGTGCGATGCTGATCCTTCCCTCCCTGCCTGGTATTTTCTCACGCTCTGGAGCTGGCAGCAGCCACTGGGAAGCAGTGTTGGAACTTGTCCTGCCGTCCCATCAAGGCCCTTTATCTGCAGCATCGAGCCCTAGAGCTGGAAGAGCTGCAAGTAGGGGCAAGGCACGCTCCTGCTTGCCGCTTTCCATTGCGTCACTTGGCCGGGCTGAGGCAGAGCCCCGGGGCCAGATCCCACACACACCACCCTGCCTGCTCCTGCAGAGCACAGCCTGAGTGATGGACAGCAGGCAGGGAGCCTGGGGACACCCCTGAGCATCACTGGGATCCCTGCCCTGCCCTCCCAACAAGGAGCAGTGCTGTGCCTCTCAAAAGTCATTGTGGCACGAGCTGCATGCCCAGGTGTGACCCTGGATGTGGGACAGGGATGGGGACGCTGGTTGGAGCCACCTTTGGAGCACAGCATGGCCCAGGCCTGGCTGGCTGCTCTGCTGGGATGGTGGGGACAGGAGGGAATGGTGGCCAGGATGCTGGCTAGGGGATGATGAGGCACCTGCCTCAGTGTGGGATCCTGCTCGGAGCCAGCCTGGGTAATTAACACAATTACAATTACCAGGCAGGCTGCTCCTTGCCCCTCCCTTGCTGGCTCCTCCATGAACCAATGGATTTGAGAACCCAGCCACCCTTCTCCACACCCCCAAGCCCCAACACAAACTCCTGAGATGCCTCTGAGCCCTGCCAAGTGCTGTGTGCCAGCAGCTGTCCCCTGCCAGGGCCATGTGGCACCAGCATTTTGGGGATGACACCATGGTGGTCACACTAAGAAGAATCTGACCCTGCCCACCTCTGGTTATGCCCAAGCCAAGGAGATGTCCCAAGGAAGTTTGTGACTCCACCCTGGGAGCTTCAGGTCAGGCCAGATGGATCCCCCTTTTCACAGAGAGACATGGCCAGAAACATTCTTTTATCAACAGGGGGAAAAAAAGAGCCCAGCAAAGCTTTGTGTCACACTGCAGCAGTTCCTGGCAGAGCTGCAGTGCCACGGGCACTGTGGGGGATGGCAGAGCTGCTCTGGACTGCAGTGCCAGGCTGCACAGGGGCTGGCATGGCTGGGGCTGGGGCTCAGGGCATGGGGCAGCCCCAGGAGCAGTCGAGCCCAGGCAGGAAGCCCTGCTGCTCTCCTCTGCAGGAGGAGGTTTCTGCTTTATGGGACGGTTTCTGGTGCGTGGGCGCTCCGCTGTCGAGCAAGGCTGAGCTCCCCACGCGGCGTCTCTGAGGTGACACCAGCAGTGACACCCTGGGTGCCTCTCTGACCTCACATTCCACCGCCCACGTGCACGGAGCTGGCAGCAAACAGCTCTGAGGCTGTCACTGCAGGGTCACAGGAGCCTGGGTTTGGCCCCTCGCTCCCCTGCACGGACGCAGCAGTTTGGGCAGGGGAAGGGGTGGTTTGAGGGCTGCTGGGGGGGCCCTGAGGGCAGGAAGAAGCTGCTTTGGCTTCTGCAGAACCCACGCGGCCAGAGGAAGCTTCTCCTCACAAAGCCAAGCATTAAAATGTGTTATTTTATAAATCAAAAACCTGGTACCCCCCTTCAGGGAGTGCTGCAAGGTGAGGAGCTGCTGTAAAATGAGAAGCCCCAGCTGGCTGGCACTGGAAGTGTTAAAAGCAAACACTCAGAATATTTGTCTTTGGCCAGCCTAGGACTTGTTTTTCTGATAGAAAAAAGATAGTTTTATTTCAAAATTGCCAGAACTGTCTTACTCCCCGTGGCTTGGCTATCCCAGCAGGTTTGCTCTGGGGCAGGTTTTCCCAGCCTTGGAAAAAACTGAACCTTTAAAAACAAAACAAAAACTTAAATAAAAAAATAAAATAAAAAATTAGGCAAAGCTGCAAATGCTTGTTGATTCCATTGATTTCCCAGTGTGGTCATTTCCCAGCTCTCCCTGGTGGAAATGAGTGAGATTCCAGCAGAGCTGGCTCAGGGCTGCCCCATCCCAACATCCTCAGCCTTGGATATGGGGAGCTGGGCTTTGATGGGCAGGAAGAAGGAGAAAAAAAAAAAAAATAAACCAAACCAAGCCGAACCGGGCTGTTTTGATGGCAAGAACCCAAATGTCCCTCTGCACCCTGACCTTCATTGTGTGGGGAAGGAGGGAGCGACTGGGAAAACGAGATAAGGATTGCCCGGGGGTGACAGCAGCCACACGTGCCAGCACATGCAGTGAGTGTGTCCCTGCCCAGCAGCAGGGAATGTGGAGTTCTGGTGGTTTGGGATGGCTCAGGGGCTGGAGGAGAGGGGCTCTGGCTGGCCAGGAGCCAGAAGGAATCACAGTGCCCGAGGAAAACAAGAAGAGTCAGGAATGGGAGAACTGAGGGGGAAGAGGATGCTCAAATCCTTTACTGGGAGAACTAAGGGGGAAGAGGATGCTCAAATCCTTTCATTAGGACCTTTTCTCCTGAGAAGCTGAAAAGCCTCAGAAGAAGAAGAAAAGACCAAACAATAGTTATCTGCTGCTGTAGAATGCAACAAGTGCATCTTTGATTGGTCCATGTAGTTGTTTTTAATTAATAGCCAATCAAAGTCCAGCTGTCTTGGACTCTCTGGAGCAAAAATCCTGGCAGAAGGATTTTTCATAAAATATGTCTGGGACAGGGAGAAAGGGAAAGTCTGCAGGGCCTCTTCTCTTTCTCCTTCTCTTTCTCCTTTCTCCTTCTCCTTCTCCTTCTCCTTCTCTTTCTCCTTCTCTTTCTCCTTCTCCTCTCTTCTCTTTGGTGGGAAGTCTCTCCCTGGGGGCTTCTCTCCCCTGGGATCCTGCCTCACCCCTCATCCCCGGGAGGCAGAGCTGCTTTGGGGTGCAGGGAGTGGGGGACAGGAGTCCTTGTCCCCCCAGGGCTGGGGATGATGGGCTGTGCCACCCCTGCTCCAGGAGCAATTAGGGCCAACCTTTAACCGTGTTAATTTGATGGGGCTGAAGGAAGTGTTTACATTCACCTTCCCCTGTGTTTGGTTTGTGATAGCAGCAGAGCAGGAGGCGATGCTGTGGCTGTCCCGTTCTCAGCAGATTTAGGGGGGTTTCCTATGGGAAAAGCAGTGATAGAGCCCTGCCAGGCACCCATCCAGCTCCTTCCCCTGATTATTTTTTAATTTATGTTTAGCTTTTACCTCATCTCAAATAAAAAAGAGTGATTTAAAACCCTTTGCAATAAAACAATTCAAACAGAAGCTGGTGTGCAGCGCTGTTTAATGGGGAAGAAGGTTCTCCTTATTTGCTTAATTACAGGTTTCTGTTTGTCGAGTACTTGTGGGTGAATTGTTTGCAAATAACAGCTGAGTTTATTCATGCTCAGAGTCCTGAGCCCTGAGATTAGAGCTGGGAGGCAGGAGGGTGCTCAGGGCTGTGGGTGACCCCTGGGAAGTCCCAGGAGGGGCTCCAGGGCCCTGGGATCGTGTGCTGGATGCTCACAGGGGCTGTGGTGCTGCTCTGCTGGAGCTGCCTGCCTCACACAATAAGGTTTTAATCACAGTTTATCTTTTTATAAATTGCAGATAAGGATTAACTGCTTTATGGAGTCCCTGTAAAACACAGTCCATTAATGGGAGTGACCTGAGGTTGCCTGGGCCTTGGAACCCTGGATTCAGCCTGCCAGGCCAGGCCATGGACTGCCAGGTGTTTGCTGACCTCCTCCTGCGTGTCTGCAGGAGATAACAGCTCTCCTTAGGGCCTCTTGCCTGGTTTATGGTGCAGATAAGGGAGTTTTGGGGTGTTCAAGGAGAAGTGGCTGCCAGGTGATGCCGTGCTGAGGGCAGGTGGCTCAGACTTGGGATGGACACGGGATCTGTGTGAGCACAGCTGCTCCCAGCCAGTTTGGGGGCCATCCTGCTGCTGTGATGTCCCAGCACTGGCGCTTGGGGATCTCCTGAGAGCCTCCAGACTGATGGAAACGGCAGCTGCCTTAGCACAGGGAACAGGGAAGTGACACCGGGCAGGGAGATGCAGCCCCAGCCAGGAAAAACAAAGAGCAGGACACAAACACATCCAGAGCAGGACACAAACACATCCCTGCACCCCCCCACCTGCTTCTCCAAGGGCAGCACACAGCAGAGCCCAGCTGGGAAACTCCCAAAGGGAAGAAATCCCAAAGTTTGCAGCCTGCACAGTGGGGAAGAGGCACAAAAAAATTGTGACTGTGCTGAAATTGCAATGGAGGCTGCAGGAACCCACCAAGAGGCAGCAGCCACTTCTCCCCACCTGCCAGCCCTGAGTGAGCCGGGACAGGGGGGCAGGAGGCTGCTGCAGGTGCTGAAGGGCTCGGAGGGCCCAAGGGCTGCACACAGCAAAGCCCAGCTGGGAAACTGCTCCCAAAGCAAGGAATTCCCAAAGTTTGCAGCCTGCACAGTGGGGAAGAGGCACAAAAAAAACGTGACTGTGCTGAAATGGTGATGGAGGCTGCAGGAACCATCCCGTGGGGAACCCACCAAAGGGCAGCAGCCACTTCTCCCCACCTGCCAGCCCCGAGTGAGCCGGGACAGGGGGCAGGAGGCTGCTGCAGGTGCTGAAGGGCTCGGAGGGGCCCAGGTGACTCAGGTGTGACTCAGGGCACAGCCACGCTGCGCTTCGCCCCAGCCTGCGCTCGCCGCTGGCGCTGGGGGCGATGCGGAGCCGGCACGGAGCCGAGCCGCGATCCCGAGTGTGGGAAAAGCGCAATCGCTGCGAACAATCGCGGGCAGAGCCGGCAGCAGCACGCAGCGAGCCAGCGAGGAATTCGGAGACACATTCCAGCGGGAATGACAGAGGAGGGGCTGGGAGCTGCGCCGGGAGAGCAAAAAAAAAACATGCTCCGATTTGTTTGGGGTTTTTTTCCTCCCTCTCTGCAGAGCTGTCCTGCCCTGCCTGGCTTTCGAGTAAAGCGCTGGGTGCTGCAGGCACGGAGGGAGCCCGGGGTGGGGACAGGGACACCCACCCATCCCCTGGCTGGCACCCACTCCGTGACTCAGTGTCCCCCGAAACAACAACAACGCATCTCTGCACCTTGGAGAGCGGCAAGGAGGGGACCAGCCTGGGGACAGGGACATGTCTGTGTGGGCCTCACATCCAGGAGGGGTGGCAGCTCCAGCTGCAGGCAGGCCTGGAGACCCTTTGGTTTTGGTCACAATGCATTCTATACTTTTCTTTTGGTTACAATATATTATAGACTTTTCTTTGCTGAGCATCTTAATACAGTAGAACCAATCTCTACCTTAACTCTTATCTATAGCCTATCATAACTACTATAATTACCATATTCATGTTACTGTTCTCCAATCACTAAAAGTCAGTACATTACAGTTTAAGCTAGAAGTTGTTTCTCAGTTTTCTTGCAGTGGAAAATTCTGAGACTTTTTTTCTACTTGCAACTTTGCTGCCTTGTTTGCCTGTGCTCTCTTTCTGCTTGGTAAAAACATCTTCTTGTTTGAGGTGGGTTTATCCTTTGCTCTAAGCCATAAAAACCCCTTCTAACTAACACACCTTTTGCCTCCTTGGTTATCCAGTGAGACTGGCTCAGCAATTCTTTCCTTCTATATCAAAACTTGCTTCCATCTCTATCCTTCATCAGACTCTACATTTAAAAATCTTTCTGCTAAGCACACGTATCTGTGAGACTTTCTTGTCAAACTTTCACCCTTCCCAACAAACACACGGCCACCTCCACACGCTGGGTGCCCATCTCCACCCCACCAGCATCCCCCAGCAGCATCCTCCAGCAGCATCCCCCAGCAGCATCCCCCAGCAGCATCCTCCAGCAGCATCACCCAGCAGCATCACCCAGCAGCATCCCCCAGCAGCATCACCCTCCTCCCCGCGGTGGGCAGAGGCTCCTGCCGGGCACAAGAAGCGATAGTTGTCAGTTTGTGAGGCTGCCCTGGGCCCTGCTTCACTCCTTGCTGCAGGCACAGCAGCCGTCCAGGAGCTAAAAGCACTCAATTGTTGGCTGATGCTTTTCTTTGAAGCCCTCATTCATCCTCCAAGGTCTGTATTGATTGGGGACTCCAGGAAAGCATCTGCCCTTCTCTGCCTTCATCAATGACTTTCCCACATTAATCCACCTCGTCCCTTGATAACCACACTAATTACTCTCGGCTAGGTTGACTCTGGCAGGGCGCTGGAGGCCGGGAGGAGGAACCTGCTGCAGCCTGGCTGTGCCTTAAAGCTGCAGCTCAGTGCAGAGCCAGCCCCGGGGCTGGAGGGAACTGGTCATACTGGGAGTGTGAGCACAGGGCTCCCGAACTGCTGGGAGAGGAGTTTGCTTTCCATTTCGGAGGCTTTTGTACCTGCCAGGGAATCCCTGGTGATTTTGCAGGGATGGTGATCCCGGGGGATGCACACCCACCCTCCCTGCCTGCATCTGCCAGCCCTGGGGCTCCAGGGGCTCTCTCTCTGTGCCTCAGGGTTTCAGACCACCACGGGAGGTTCACACCCTCAGCCTGGGGTGGTCTAGGCACGAGATGAGATCTTTTCCATGGCTCCATCTGGGTTTCCTTGAGGGGGAAGAGAGGGACAGAGTTCTTTGACCTCACCATGGTCAGGCTGAGCTGCGGCTCAGGAGCAGCCCCGTGGGAAGGAGCTGGAGAGAGGGAATCCCACATCCAGTGAGGAAATGATTCCTAATATCCAACCTGAACCTCCTCTGGTGCAATTTGAGTTCCTCCCAGCAGGAATGGTGCAGTAGGGGGAGGAAGAAAACCCTCCTGCAGTAAGGAGAGAGAGAAATCCCTCCTGCATGGCCGTGGTGCCTGTGGGGACACAGGTGGCAGGGGGACATGGGGGGCTCTGCTGGGCCCCCATGGGGATCAGGACACCCCGGGCTGGCCCCCAGCGTTCACCTACAGCCATTCCTGAGGTGGAGCCGCCATCTAGTGACACAGGGATGGGCTCCCCCCGTGGGTCCCCAGGACAGTGGTGGCCCTGGCCCCCTGTCCCTGTCCCCACCATCCCCAGCTCCTCAGGCATGGGGGGACAAAGCCAGAGCTGGGTGAAGAAGCAGGACTGGGGTCCCTTCTCCTCACTCTTTCGGGGTGAGGCAGTGCATAAGCCCCGAAGTGCAAAACAGTGTTGGGTTATTAATTTATTTCATGATAGAACCATCAAGGTTGGAAAGCCCTCATGGATCACGGGTAACCCAGCACCAGCCTGTTCACCGTGTCCCCAACATCCCACACACCTTTTGGACCCTTCCCAAGCAGCCTGTTCCACCCTGGACCAGCAGGGATTGCAGCAGGGAGACCCCAACCCTTTGGATGCCCACCATGTGGGGCTCACCCCTGTCCTGTGAGGGTGACAACCAAACCTTGCCTGTCCCCTCCCATGGCAGTCTGAATCCTCCCCACCACAAGCTGCTCCTTCAGCACATTCAGGCCCATCATGATATCTTTAAACCCCCCCCACCATCCTCCTTCTGCCTCAAAACCCAAACAAAGGCAGTGGCCGGCCCGTCTCTTGTCCCTGTCCCATTCTCCTCCCGCTGGCTGCCGAGAAAAGGGACTCAGCCGTGCCCACTGCTTGTGAAAAGCCCCCGCCTGCCTCGTGTTTTATGAAGGAAAATCTCCTTGGGAGAGCAGCCAAACGTTCCCAGCCTCCTGCTGGGTGTTTCAGACGGGAGTGCTGAGGATGGAGGCGTGGGGGGAGCGTGGGGACAGGGCTGGGCTCTGTCAGCCACCCCCAGACTGCACAGGGACACAGGCCGGGAGGGCACTGCGGGCCTTGGGTGGCCAGAGATGGCTCTGGCCCCTCTCAGCGGAGGGAGTTCGGCTCTGGGCTGGGGCTGCTGACATCCCAGACATCCCTCGGGACAGGATGTGGGGAGATGGGGCTGCGTGTGGGCAGGGGCTGGGTGCTGGGTGCATCCCTCTCCTCCCTGCAGTTCCTCCATTATCCCCATCCTCTTCATCTGTTTTCCCTTTCTCTTTGGCTGGGTGCTGGGTGCATCCCTCTCCTCCCTGCAGTTCCTCCATTATCCCCATCCTCTTCATCTCCTTTTCCTTTCTCTTTGGGTGCTGGGTGCATCCCTCTCCTCCCTGCAATTCCTCCATTATCCCCATCCTCTTCATCTGTTTTCCCTTTCTCTTTGGCTGGGTGCTGGGTGCATCCCTCTCCTCCCTGCAGTTCCTCCATTATCCCCATCCTTTTCATCTCCTTTTCCTTTCTTTTTGGGTGCTGGGTATAATAATAATAATATTATAATAATATGTACAATAATATAATAATATTATATTAATATAATATATTAATATAATTATATATAATTATAATTATTATACCCACATATATGGGAATAATAATAATAATAATAATAATAATGATGATGATGAAGCCTCTGCCCCTCCAGTGCTATCCCTGCCATCCCTCTCCTCTCTGCAATTCCTCCATTATCTCCATCCTTTTAATCTCCTTTTCCTTTATCTTTGGCTGGGTGCTAGGTATAATAATAATATTAATAATATTATGAATATTATTATTATTATTATTAATAACAACAACAACAACAACAATAATAGCAATTAAGCCTCTGCCTCTCCAGTGCTGTCCCTGCCATCCCTCTCCTCTCTGCAATTCCTCCATTATCTCCATCCTTTTCACCTCCTTTTCCTTTCTCTTTAGCTGGGTGCTGGGTGCATCCCTCTCCTCTCTGCAATTCCTCCACTATCCCCATCCTTTTCATCTCCTTCTCCTTTCTCTTTCCTCCCTCTCTTCTTCCCACACTCCCCCTCTCAGCCCCTCTCCTGGACCACACATCCCCACGCACTGGAGACCTTGCAGACCCAGCAGCTCTTTCAAAGGCATCCAAGAGGCCCCGGGGGCTCCAGCCCACCAAATCAAACTCAAATTTGCAGCTTATATGCAAACATGATGTGTGTGGAGGCCGAGGCTCTGCTGGCACACACAGAGAGTAAACAGAAACACATGGCTGAGCCTGGAGCAGCCCGGGCTGAGAGCTTTGGGGAGGATTTTAACCAGATTTGGGGAGGATTTTAACCAGCAGCACCCAAAGGGGTGAGTCACATCCAGTGCAGCTCCAGGGGCACTGCCAGGCAGTTCCCACACCTGTGTCCATGGCCAGGCTGCTCTTGAGGGCTCAGAGAGAGAATCTGGGGGGAACCAGAGGTTTCTGCTCTGCAGCTGAACCGAAAACCACAAGGGCAAAGTCAGACAGGCTCAGACCCACAGGGAGAATCTCTGCCATGTTTCCTTTTCTGGTCCATCGTGCAAATGCTGTGTTCCACACGAAATTAAAACCTTCCTTTCTTTCTTGGGGGGCCGTTCAATAACCTTTAAAGGCTTTTTCTCTTTCTTTTTGAGGCTGGGAGCAATTTCTCAGGGAAAATGCTGCTCACCAGAAGCACGTTTCATATCTGACAATGATGAGACAAAAAACATTTAGCAACTCGAGAACTAAACTTGTTGCTGGCAAGGCTTGGTGCAAAGTGCTTCAATGTTTTTATTGCATCCATCCTTCCTCCTCTTTCCCTGTGAAGCTGCTGCCTCAGTTTGAGCCACGCCAGCAGACAGCTTCACACGTTTTCCAACTTCGAACCTCTTATTTGTGAAACCAAAGAAAGCTCAGCTCCTGCTAGCGTGGCTCTCCCACTCCACCTTCCTGTCGCCTGCAGCTGCTGCTGCTCCTTGCTTGATGTATTTTCTCATCTAAAGGTTTTCTGAAATGTGTTTTTTGAGGCTTAAAAAATGTAAATGTAAATGTGAATGTAAATGTAAATAATAATAATAATAATAATAATAATAATAATAATAATAATAATAATAATAATAATAATAATAATAATAATCTCTGCCCCTCCAGTGCTGTCCCTGCTCCATCCCAGATATTGTGGTGTGTCCACAGCATTCCCTGGAGAGCCTGTGCTATCCAGCAGAGGGATACACGGATTTTTCTGCACAAAAGCACTCCTCCTTTCCAGAATTTTCACCTCTCTGAGGCAGACAGGGGTGAAGGAGGGAAAGCCTCCCAGCAGCAGCTGTCCCTTTCCTCCCCTCTGCCTCTCCCTTGGGTGTGAGGTGCATCCTCAGCACCAGCATTCCCTCTCCTTGGCCTTTCCCAGCTGGAAAACCCTGGAGACCCCTCGGGGGAAGGCACCGGGGGCTGGAGATGAGAGATCTCCGGCAGGGAGGGCGTGGGTGCAGGAGCAGCCACAGCGGGGTGTGCTTCCTCTTCCCAAGCCAGGACAGGCAGCTCCTGCTCCTCCACTCGGGTGTTTCTCCCCTTCTTGGCTTTGCTTCCTCCTCCTCCTCCTCGCCTCATGGTCTGTATTTACCCCAAACCCTTTTGCACAGCTCCCGAGCAGCGCCAGCCCCGGCAGGCTCAGGGCTGGGCTGTCTTTGGGGCAGGGAATTGATAATCAATAATGATCATTTTCCCTGCCACCCCCGGGGCTTCCTCACAGCTCTGCCTCCAAACGGGATTTAGGCGGAGCTGTGGATGAGAAAGATGCGAGGAAAAGCTCCCAGGGACGCCAGAGGAGGGCAGAAGGAGGCAGAGGGACGGAGCATGGCTCCGTGCTCAGCCCGTGTCCCAGCCCTGTGTCTGAGGCCTGCCTGGCCTGCGGGGACAGGGGTGGCTCTGGTGTCACATCCCCACAGCCCAGGCTCTGCCCGGCCCAGGGACGCCTTTGGGGAAGGGTTTCAGCACAGAAGGAAAGGGAGATAAGGGATGTCTCCCTTTCCCCTGCACATCAAAGCCCCGGGTTTGAGTTTATCAGCAGCTCCTGCCTGGTGCGGGGCTCCTTTCAGCCAGGCTGGGAGGGGACGGGCTCAGCTCTGCCTCACTCGGGGACCTGGCCAAAATCTGGGCACGGAGCAGCCCTGCCAAGATTGCTGTGCCCCTCAGGCCTCCCTGAGCCTGGCCTGGGAGCTGCTGCCCTGAGGTGAGGGGGAAGCGTCACAGACACATTTTATGGAAAATCCTTTCCTTCGGATTTTCCTCCTGAGAAGCTGAGAGGCCTCAGGAACAAAAGGTAACCAATGGTTATCTGCTGCTGTGGAATGCAACAGGTGGGTCTGTGATTGGGCTCATGTTGGTTGTTTCTAATTAATGGCCAATCACAGTCAGCTGGCTCGGACAGAGAGTCCAAGCCACAAGCTTTTGTTATCATTCTTTGCTATTCTATTCCTAGCTCGCCTTCTGATGAGAACCATTTCTTCCATTGTTTTAGTATATTTTTAATGTAATATATATCATAAAATAATAAATCAAGCCTTCTGAAACATGGAGTCAGATCCTCATCTCTTCCCCAATCCGAAAACCGCTGTGAACACGGGCACAGGGAAGGGCCAGCAGGGAGCTGCGGCTCCAGGTGAGCTGAGGCTGCAGGTGAAGCTCCTTCCTCCCGTTCCGAGATGGGGTCGTGGGAAGAGCTGGAGGCTGTGGCAGCAGGGAGATGGATGGGCTCAGGGTGCAGGGGGCAGCAGGGGGGAGCTCAGCCCGTTAGGAGAGGATGAGGCACAGCAGGAGGTTAAAAGTCAACATCTTTCCCTTTCCCAGCTCCTCCAGGTCAGAGGGAGCTGCCCAAGGTTATCACCTGGGGGAGGCACTGAGGGCTGGGGTGCCGGGACAGGGGGCTCAGCCCCACTCAGGGACAGCCCCATGGGGCTGTGGGGACAGCTCCAGGACAGACACCCTCAGCCCAGCCTGGGAAAGGGCACACACACCCCCAGGGACGCAGAAACACTGAGGGGGGACAGAGCTGCCAGCTGGAGGGGGCAGGACGGCAGGGAACACTCAGGGGGCTCAGGCTGGGCTCTGCTCCTGCTGTCCCCAGTGCTGCGCCAGCGCAGGCACAAACTGTGCCCTGAGCCCTCTGCATCCTGCCGAGCTCTGGGGAAGGAAGCTCTGCAGCTTTGCTGGGTGTGGGACTCACATTCTCTGAACCAGAGAGGAGCAGCGAGAGAAGCAGAGAAGAGAATGATCTAAACAATTCTTATCTCATTGCCTGCTCCTGGGTTGTGCCAGAGTAGAATGCAATGTAGAGATCGTTTACCCCCCAAAGGGATGGTGTTTTGTTTCCTTGGCCTGCCAGGGCCAGGGGTGTGTGTGTGTGTTGGGACTGTGGGTGACAGCCATGAGATTCTGTGCAGTTGGGTGCTTGTGCAGATTCAGTTTAGATGTAATGTAATATAATATAGAATAATACAGTATTGAATAAATATAGAATATTATATATTCATTATTATTTTATATAAAATTATATATTATCATCTATTATAATAAATATATATTTAGTATAACAATTATGAAATGCATATTATTATAATATTAATATAATAATATAATATCATAATTATAATTATAATTATAATTATAATTATAATATCTCTATATAATTAAATTATAATAATATTATATATAAACCATAATAGTATAATAATATTATTATGTATAAATTTATTATTATAATTATTCATGTATTATTATATATTAGTTGTTATTATAATAAATATATATTTATTATAATAATTATATAATATCTATTATTATATATTTATTAATTTATTATTATTATTATATGATAAATAATATATAATAAAGTAATAATTAGCCATCTGATATCCATGGAATGAATCCTCCTCATCATTCCTCCCTGCCACGGGGGTTGCCTTGTTTACCATAGCTGGCTGTGAGATGGGGCCCAGACTCTGCTGCAGTTGCTGTGGTTTGATGTCGTTAATGTGACAAGTTGGATTAATTAAGTGTGTTTGGAGGCCTTCCTGCCTTTCCCAGGGCTTTCACTTCAAAGGGAGGCAAACCACGAGAGCATCTCCCTGCTGAAAGCCTCTGGGAGCCGTGTCAGGGCTTTCTGGGAGCATCCAAACCCTTCCTCCTTCCAAATCTGAGCCCACAGCAGCCGCGGGAGCAGCACTGGAGCCTGCCCGCCTCCCCTGTGGGTGCTCCCCATTGCCCACGGGGCTTTCTGTGCCCCCAGCTCTGCCCCCACAGCCCAGGCAGCAGCTTCTGGCTGCCCTGTTCTCCCCTGGCTGTGACCTGTGAGTCTGGAAACTCCAGGAGGACAAAGTGGCTTTTTTTGAAGTCCCCAGAAGAAGTTTCACACTCCTGCTGGGTTTGTCCTCACGAGGTTTTGGAGTGTTTGGTAGCAAAGTGAGGCTGTTCCAGAGCTCCTCTTGCATCTGTTTCCTTTGCCTGTGTGTCTGGCAGAGCCTTTTGCCCCAGTTTGCTGATTTTGTGACCATGGCCTTCAAACTCCCTCTGGAGAGGACAGCAGCTGTGAGGGGAGCACTCACCTGCACTGAGAGGGGGAAAAGTGTTTTAAAGCTGGGGGAAATTCTGGTTTTTATGTCAAAATAGCACCTGGGAGCATTGCCCTGTGGCCATGGCCCAAGGAACCTCCAGTCTTACCTGGCAATGGCAAAGGGAGGGGTGACAGTGGGGACAATGTCTGTGCTGCCCCTCCAGCACTTCAGGGATGATTTGTTCCCAATTTGATGCTGTCCCCAGTGCCCCAGGATGGACAAGGAGAGGGGACAGGTGACATGTCCCTTCCCCAGGGAGGTGGCAGCATCACAGGTAAGATTTGATATTAAAGGTGCAGCAGGGAGCAGAAGTTGGAACAGGGAGTGCTCAGCTCTCCTTCCCTTCCCCAGGCAGCTCAGTCCTTATCTAGCCCCACTCCCTTTTCCTTCTGGATAAACCAGGAATGGGTGGATTGGGTTTCCTTCTCTTGGCCATTGATGTGACCACCCCACAGATGGGGAAGATCCCAGTGTGTCCATGCTGGGCTGAGAATCAGCTTCTCTCCAGGAAAACTCTGGAAAATTCACTTCCCAGGGCCTCTGCATGGGAAGGAAAGTGGAGGCACCGTGGCTCCAATTACAATGCATTTAACATTTCTGAGCTCAGGGGGCCTCACAAGTGGGTCAGCCCTGAGCTGCAGTGCCACACTGGCTCCAGGATTAAGTGTGGTGTAACTGGAGCCCTGGGCTGGGAGGGGGAGATTTGTGTGGCTGTGGTTGCACTGAGCTCCCTGACCTGTGCACAGGGCTCAGCCCTGGGTGGCACCGTGTCCTCGCCTCTTCTCTGGGGGCTGAGCCCTTCTGCAGAGCTTTTGATGATGTCCCCGAGGTGCTGCTGGGTGGTCTGGCCTAGCACTGTTAGATGAGAAGATCTCCACTAGAAAAGCCTCGAAATAAATGATTATCAGAGCTCCTTCTGGCAAGAAAGATCACAAATGTTGGATCTTTCCAAAGAAAGTTTGATCTGCCCAATGCTGGTTGAACTGGTACCCACTGCCCTTGTCCTTGCCCCCTCCCCAAAGCCCTGCTCATGTTTTTGTCCCCACTGCAATAGTGTCTGTGTGTGGAATTTCCTGTGGTGCAGCTGCTGGGGGAGACCTGGGTTTGTTTCTGGAGAGATCTCTGACTTTTGGCACTCCTGCAACAGAAAAATGAATCAAAACCAGAGCTGAAGTATCTTGTCACCCCAAGATAAGCAGAGTGAAACACCCACCAGCCTGCCTTGATCAACATTTACCTTATACTTCGAAATCTTGAAATGCTGGGAAATGAGCAGCATCGTTTCCCAGCAGGGATGAGAGGTGGTGGCTCTGAAAGGCAACAATGACCCAGGCTGGGCCATTTCCTTGAACGTGTGTCCGTGGTGCTCTGCACAGCCTGGGGCAGCAGTTTCTGCTCTCACAGATGCCCCACCTTCCCCTGGTTGGCATTTTGGGAAGCCTAGCCTGTGCCATTGTGCCAGGAAGGGATTTTGAGAATTTCTTTCCAGCTGTGCAGGGAAAACAAAACCCTTGAGCTTTGATCGACCTGAAATTTGGGGGCAGTGCAAGTGAGAAAACAACTGCAGCCTGTATTTCCTTGCTCAGAGAAGGGGGGGAAAAAAGGGGTTGTAATCAAAGACTCAGCTTTGCTGGGCTTTGCTTTGTCCTGTGGCTCTGCTTTCCCTCTGAGCTATCAGATCCTGTCCCCTGAGGCTGCTGGCAGCTGTGCCAGCTGGGGAGGCACGGTGTGAGCATTGTGTCTGTGCAGATGGACACACTGACACGCAGACAGACACACAGACACACACACAGACACACACACTGACATGCAGACAGACACACTGAGACACAGACACGCAGACACACACACTGACACACACACAGACACACACTGACACACACACAGACACACTGAGACACAGACACACAGACACACACACAGACACACACACTGACATGCAGACAGACACACTGAGACACAGACACACAGACACACAGACAGACACACTGACACACACACACACA
>VZSJ01003873.1:0-10821 GCA_013398405.1 Pheucticus melanocephalus | reverse complement strand
GACACGGAGCATCGGTACCAGCAGCCCTACCTGCAGCCCCTGCCCTTGCCGCCCCCGGCTCATTACGAGCTCGTGGCAGAGGCGGCTGCTTTTGGGGCTCACCGGGGAGCCCCCCCTGACCCTCTACGGGGGGCCCGGGACAGGACGCCACCGTTGCTCTATAGAGACCGTGACAGAGACCTTTATCCTGAGACAGAGTGGGTGCCCCCGCCGCCCCCTGTGCGGGACCGGAGTAATCGGGCAGCTGCCTATGACCCACTGGAAAGCCTGGAGCGCCGCCGGGATGGGTGGTCCTTGGAGCGGGACCGCGGGGAGAGGGAGCTGGGCAGTAGCAGTAGGGATCAGCCTAGGAAACGGAGGCTGGCAGAGGATGGAGGCCGACACTTGGACCGTTCCCCTGACAGCGAGCGCTCCTCTTCCTCTCGAAAGCGCCACTGCTTGGCCACGACCTCTCCCCCGGACCGCAGCCCCGAGCTCCTCGGGGGCCGGGAGCGTTACAGTAATGACCCTGAGCGCTCATCCCGCTTGCTCCTCTTGGAGCGACCTTCCCCCATCCGGGAGTCCCGCCGGGGCAGCCTGGAGCGGGGGCAGAACGAAAAGCGCGACCGCAAGAATTCTGCAGAGCGGGAGCGCAAACATCGCGCCGCCGCCGCCCAGGAGTGTAAAAGTCCGGCCAAAAAGGACGAGCGGGCGGCGGAGGGAGGTGGCGGAGGCTCCCGGCTCAAACCTCCTCCCCAAAAACAGCAGCAGGATGGAGCAGCACAGGCCGGGGCAGCACCCAAGCTGTGCCTGGCTTGGCAGGGGATGCTCCTGCTGAAGAACAGCAACTTCCCGTCCAACATGCACCTGCTCCAGGGGGACCTCGGAGTCGCCAGCAGCCTCCTGGTGGAGGGAGCAACTGGGGGGAAAGTGGCTCAGCTCAAGATCACCCAACGTCTCCGTCTGGACCAGCCCAAGTTGGACGAGGTCAACCGGCGCATCAAGGTGGCGGGTCCCAATGGATACGCCATCCTGCTGGCCGTGCCCGGCGCCTCCGACAACCGCTCCGCAGCCGGGGCTGCCGAGGCCGCCACCACCTCCACGCAGAGGCCGCTCAGGAATCTGGTGTCCTACCTAAAGCAAAAGCAGGCTGCTGGGGTGATCAGCCTCCCTGTAGGGGGGAACAAAGACAAGGAGAACAGCGGGGTCCTGCACGCCTTTCCGCCCTGCGACTTCTCCCAGCAGTTCCTGGACTCCACGGCCAAGGCGTTGGCCAAATCAGAGGACGACTATCTGGTCATGATCATTGTCCGTGGGGCATCCTAAGGCCCTCGTGTTCTGTTCCCAACCCTGCCTACTCCTCCATGCAGCCCCTCCAGCGTGTGCCAGGTGCTATGGGATACAGCCTTAGCCAGCCCTGTTGTTATTTTAAATAGATCTTTGTTTGTAGGTGACTTTCCCGGGCCGATTTTCTGTTACTACATTTTTCTATAAAGATAGAAGCCAGAGAGGTTGGTTAGGAGTAGCGTGAATAGGATATTTTGAGAATTCCCTATCAGTGGGGACAGCAGGGAGGCTCAGCCTGCTTTGATTTACAGAAAATAGAAAAATAATAAAAACTGGGGGTGGGGGGGGGGGGGGGGGAAAGAAAAACTCCTGTCTTCTTAATTTAGATTCATGTCCTTTTTTCATTTCATGTATTTTAAAGCAAGTCCCAGGAGCTCGTCCTCGAGAGAGCTCCAAACGGAACAGACCAGATTTAAAGCACTCAGTGGAAATGGAAAACCGTAACTTTAATAACAGACTGGTGTCACCTCCTCTTTTGAGTCCTTGAAATTCCGTGTGGGCCTCAGGCCAGGGGCCCTTTGGGATCCCTTCCCTCGGGAGCCGCACTGGTTTCCCCGTTGAGTCGCGTGGCTCAAGGTCGGCGTTTTTCAGGTGAGCAGCAGCTGCTCTCGGGTACACAGCAGAACACTGAATTCCTTTTTGGAAAGGGATTCCTTTTTCATCCAGCTCCCCCCCAGGTGCATGCACTGAAACTGGGCTTTTTAACAGGTGTATTTCCCGGTATATCCCATATGTGCACTTTGGGTTTGTAGCAGTGACTAGGTTTGGTGAAGAGCTGAGGACTTTGTTGCAAACCAGGAATGTCTTGTGCTCACTCTGGTGTGCAGGAAACAAGGAGGTGCTTTAAGGAGAACTTGAGTTATATTGTGGGGTTTTGCTTTTACTGCCTTTTTTTTTTTGTTGTTTTGTTTTCTAAGAGTTGCAGGTTCAGTGGGGTCTGGTTCCACAATGCAAACTGAGCAAGTAAGTGCTTCTCTCCAGAGATGCTTTTCATTCTGTGATAATTTAATTACATAAAAGTTCTCATTAACATTTTACCTCTTTGTTAATAGCAAGGAACTGCTGTCTGCTAGGGACTTTTCAGGTACAGTGTGCAGTGGGCATTACATGAGGTTTATCATGGGCACCTGGAGTAAAGTGGTTTTAGCATCCTGGAGAAATATTAAAAATACTCTGAGATGCTGAGGTTTGAGCTCTTGTTCTTGTGATTCAAGGATGAAACAGGTTGCAGGTTGTTGGTTTTTTTTTTTTCCAAAGAACATAGTTAATTTTTTCTTATTTTTCCCCAATCATTGGGCCCTTTTCTCCAGCTGTCTTAGCCACCTTTGATAATTCAGGCATTTAGGAGGGGAGAAGGGATCTCAGTCCCTGATGTGATCTAATTCCATGATACTCTGTTTAACAACCAAAAGGATGTTGCAGCAGCTTCTAAACTGAAGTGTAAATCTCACTGTATCTCTTTACAGGCCCTAAAATGTAATCTTGCACTTAAACCCAGAATGTAATCTTGCACTTAGCCATGTTTTCAGGGATTTGGGCAACGGAGAAGCGACACTGCCTCGCTCGGTCCATGCTCCAGTAGATTCCTTGGATAATTGATCCAGGCATGAGTTGATTTCTGTTACAACTTGCATGGCAAAAATCAAATTCGAAGTGTGGAATAGGATGTGAATAGGAGACGAAGGAGGAAATGTCTTGAATGTATTTTATGGGTGTAACTGAACTTGCTTGAGTTTCTGTCACAAAAATAGGAATTTTTGTTACTGCACCACTTGTCAGAGAGGGCTGTGGTTTAAGAGGGCTTTGGTTCCTTTATTTGCCCAGAATGAGTGGACCCAGCATCCCAAACATTGTGGTGAACTGAGAATTCCAATGTGGCAGCATCTCTTAAACACAGATTTTGTTTTTCATAGCTACTTTTCTTTCTAAATGAAAAGGTGAAAGCCTCATTTAATGCTCTTAAATTTGAGAGTAAAATCCAGGATTTTCTGGGTTGTCCTTCAATGTGAATGTAAGAGATGGCAGAATTCAGCTGTTCAGCTTACTATTAACAAGGAGAATTTTTGGGAATGACACCAGAAATGCAAATCACTGTGTTTAAGAAGATACAGCGTGTTTACCACTTACTGCAAAGAATGTTTTAATTGGAGCAGGTGCCTGTTGTGTGTCAGCAGGTGATCAATGCTGCAAGTGCTGCTTGCATTCAGAGGGAGTTTTCTGGGAGATTTCTGTCATCTGACAGAAATCACTTGCAAGAGTTTTCTAGGAAAGAGACTTGAACAACTGAGAATTTAAATCTGCCCAAAACCAGGGGAATAAAAGCACTAAAGTTTGTGTTGGACACTGAGAGCAGCATTTGTTCTGCTGATCTGCAGCAAGCACCTGCTTAAAAACCCATAAAACTTGGGGTCAACATAGCTTGTTAAAGCTAGCTTGGTTTGAGAAGAGCATGCTAGATGCACTTCCATTTTTCCTTGGGAAATCACAATGGTTCCACCTGCCAGTGGCTGGGAAATTGTGCTGTGCTGGAGGGCGAGGAGGAACAGGCGAGGCTGTGTTTGACTCCAGGTTTTCTGGTTCCTTATTTAATGGAGCACCTGCTTCTTTGAATCTGGTTTATTTGTGGTTGCTGCTCTGTTTTGTAAGCAAGGATTTTAACACCCTTTGAGGGTTCTTGTGGCAAAACTTTGAAAGTTTTTTTTTTGCCGGCACTGAATTCCCGTGCTGCCGTCCCGGCTGGGCGGGCTGTGCTTTCCTCCTTGGTCTGAGGTGTTCCCCATTGGAGTAACTGTCCACTGAAGTTGGCTGAAGGTTTAGAAGCCTGTGGGTAATACCACTGTGTGTAGAGCAAACCAGATGTAGCAGTTGTTGGCTCTCTCCTTGTGTCTGGCATTAAGTTGCTCTGGCGAGAGCTCAGTACTCCCTCCCGACCTTGTATGCAGCTGATGTTCTTCTGTTTCATTAATGTGTTGAATTAGCCTGGAAAAAGGATGTGCTTTTCCTGAATCATTTCATCCTTGTGCTTTATGCTTTGGGGAAAGAACCTCAAATGACTCGCAGTTCTGTTTGAGATTTTAGTTTGTTGTTTATTTCTTTCAATTGGAAACTTTGCGCAACTTCCTTGGCCCCTGGCCAGTGGCTTTGTTTGCCACGGGAACACTGAGGTTATCCTCAATCCAGAGGTTTTAGGGGCACAAATACCAACACATCCTTGTCAGCCTCCCAGAGAGAAAAGGGCATTATTGCCAGGCAGACAAACCTTGCCCTCTCTCTCTTTTGTTTCCTTCAAGGATGTTAAACATGGAATATTTCGGTCACAACTTTCTTGGCCTCTATGGAGAGCCGAGTTTTATGAAAAACGAGTTTTAATTTCTCGTGTGGGTTTGGGAACCCTCTGGTTGATGGTAACTGAGGTGAAAGGCCTGAGGTGTTAATGGGGAGGAGGAGTGAATCAAAATTGTGAAGACAAGTTCAAAAACTCTGAGGACTCAGGGAAAAATGCCTTGGAAAATGATAGTTCCTGGCTCTAAGCAAAACAGTGTTGAGGGCAGCACTCCTGGGGAGTGCTGTGTGCCCAGAGGGGAAGAAATGATTGCCATGTGGCTCTAGAGCTTTTGGGGTTCTTTCCCCTTTGTCCCCCTGTTTATTTCTTTATAGCACTGAAGGACAGATATGCCAATGATTGGTAGACTGAACGATGAGGTGATTTTTGTATCAGGCTTAAAGCAGACCGGGTGGTGCAGAGAATGGTTCATTGAATATTCATCTTCCCGCAGTTCCCATTGTGTGAAAACGATGGCTAGGAGATATGACTTGAATAGTAACAATTTTAAATTTTATTGGGTGTGTCTTTGATTTGACCTTTTAATATTGGCATTGTCTGCTGTTAGAACTGCACAGCAGAACGAGAGCAAAAGAGCTGTGTAACACTACATTTCATGGTTTTGTTGATAAGTTGCCTTCAGGAAATACCCAGTGAGGAAAATCAACCGAATTAGCAAGAATTAGGTTGGTTTTTCTCCTGGTTAATGATTTTGATGTGCCCCAACAAATGTTACTGCAAGTTGAGTAATCATCAGTACTGTAAGCCTAGTTTTATCCTGGTCCAAAAAGAAGCCCTGCACTACTTGTTTTGCATCTATCCCTAGAAGGCAACTTCATTCTGAGGTTTCATGCCCACGGGTGGTATTGGTGCTTTTTGAAGTCCAAGTAGAATATTCAGAAAGGCCTCGTAGCTCTTTATGTTCATCTGTATAATGTAGGGAGGGGAAAAACCCAAATCTGGTGTACACATTTGTATTGAAATAACGTTTTTTTTCCTCCTGCAAGCAAATCTGGTGGACTGCAGAAGACAACCGCATGGGATACCAAGCTCTAATGGACCTTTGGGAAGAGAAGCTGTGGCTTATGTGGAATTTACATGGGCCTCCTGGTGGAAGAAAGCTTATCTGTTTAGTATTTGTGCATTTTACTAAAATGGCAGCTTTAAAAAAAAAAAAAAGTTGTGTATCTGCTATTGTGATGCCAATGCCCGTGTTTTAAGTGGAAAAAAAAATTGACCTCTTTGCTTTGTGCTGTGTACACAAGATTGCTGGAAAAGTAAAGGAATACCCTTTTTATGGCTCACACAGCTTAAAAGTAGCTGTCACTCAAACATGCGCTCACAGTTGAGCTGATTTTGTTTCATTCTAAATAAATTGTTTCTTTTGAGGAAAATGGTTTTTCTGCCTGGAAGTGAATTGACGACAAACGTTTGGCCCCCCTGTGTTGGCAGCGGAGGGGTTCCTGCTGCTGCTGCCCAATTGAGCTGATAGTTGTGGGTCTTGAGCAAGAAGCAGGGAGAGCACCGACACTTTTGCGTTGATCGACCTGTGGTACCAGTCAGAAGAATTTGTGTCTGATGGCCTTGCTGTGGCCCCCGTGTTTGCAGTGAAAATGGGGGCACTTTGCTGCGTTTCTCCTCAGCGGGACGGGGCACGCAAGAAGCAGGGAAGCACCACCCTGCGCCTCGGAACGGTGGCCAAGTCTGGGGCTTCGCTGGTTGGAAGAGCTGGAGTTCCTGAATTTTAAGTTTCTCTGATTTATTTTGTTCACCCAACATGTTTGCCTTTAGTTTTGATTCTTGGTTTTTGTTTTTTTTTAATTTTGAAGAAAAAAAAGTTTTGAAATTGCTTTGAATCTTGCACGTAAAACCTTTGCACCAAAATTGCCAAAAGAAAAAGAGAATTGAGTCCTTAAAAGTGTTTAAATGCTGTTAATAAAGCCTTTCCTGCCGTACGCGAGGCGCTCCTCCATCTCCAGGGGCTTTTCAGCAGTTGTGGGTTTAGTGCTGAATGGATGAAGAGTTCCTGAGAGCTGGAGGCGGTAATTTAAACCTTTGCGTGGTGTCTCAGTGCCTTATTTTGACCGGTTTTGAAGCCAGTGGTTCCACACGCCTCGGATGTGCATGTGCCCTGCTCGCGTCCCGGCCCCGCCGCGCGCTCCGTGCGCTCGCTCCCGGTGTAGCGCAGACGGGGAGAGGAACAGCCTGAAAACGTTGTGTGCTGTAGTTCTCCTGTCCCGGGGGCTCCTGAGCTTTGGAAAGCTGTTCCCGTGCAGGAGCACAACTCCGTGTTTGCTGCAGGAGGACCGCGGCCGTCGAGAGGAAGCCGCAACTGCTGTGACGTCGGCTTCAGGAGCTCCTGTGCTGTGCTCGTGGTAGAATTCCTGTGATGGGCCATGAAGACGCCTTGAACGCTTGCCCTGTTTGCCTTGACACACTTTAACTGCCATGGATAACCCCCTGCAGCCGGGCAGGAGCTTTGCTAGGCTGCAGATGCCTCTCAGCCCGACGGATGCTGTGGTTGTGCTCTGCAAGGTGTCAAAGCGCTGTGTAAATCCCTAAAACAGGTAAGGGGCTGGAAGAGGTTGGACTGAGTTGTAATGTAAAAGAAGATTGTTGTTCACCTTTTGTTGCCTTGATTCTCCAGTTTATTAATGCTTGCTAATTGTGGTTTCTTCAGTCACCGTGCTGCTCCTCCTGCTCGGGAATGGGGGCGAAGGAGCCGACTCTTGGATGTGCTTCCCTGTTTGTTGGGGAGTCCCATTGAGAAACAGGGCCCTGCACATAAAGCTCCATGTTCTCACTGGGCAAGCTGGAGCTGTTATTTTGACTTCATGAACTGCTTGAATTAACACTGCTTTAACCCAGAGTAGTGTTTATAATTTGTATATGTTGATAAGGAAAGCCAAGCCAATGGTTTGGCAAATTGTCTGTGTTTGTGGGATGCTGGTGTAATAATTGAAATGAAGCTTTTTGCTGTAAATGGGAGCAATTGCAGATATTGCTGATTATGAGGGAAGGGAATTGGAGAGGGGAGACTCAGGAGATGCCTTTTCTTCTAGAAGTTGGTGTTTGTAGTTAAAATTCCTATTTTTTGCAATGTATTTCTTGTGCTGTTGAGATACAACCTCTGAATCTCCTTTGAAGTGTTGTGCAATAGGTCTGAGGCTGGCAGCAATAATGGGAGATGTGCTTCAGCCCCTTTACCTGGGCTGGGGGGTTGATGCTGACAGGAGATGGTGATCTGTCAGTGTACCCCAAAAAAGGGGCTCTTTTTGGCAAGCTGCTCACCTGCTCAGGTATCCAGGTGTTTGTGTCAGGCCTTGGGCACTATCCCACTTTTTGGATGTGCTTCAAAATGTCAAGTGTCTATTCCAGAAGAGTTCTGCCTCTCTGAGTCAGATTTCACTGTCTGTTTTGCTGGGAGATGGTTCCCTGTCTCCTTTACATCATGCATTTATTCCAGAGACTCAGGGTACCGTGGGATGTGCTGTGGGATTGTTCTCCTGCAGTCACTTTGCCATAGCGAGTTGGTTTTTGGGTGCTGGCTCTGCCCCTCTGCCTTCTGAAGGGCTTAGAGGGATGCTCCAGTGGCCAGGTGGAGCCAGGCTGTTGTTAAAACCAGTCTCTTGGAAGGGTTAAGTGCTCTATATGCATCATATTAATTTGGCTAATGAGACTTGTGGGGAAAGTGGATTTATAACAAGAACCATTTAATTAACTGCACTGCAGCAGAGAGCAATGCGAGCGGATTAGATGGGAGCAGGTTATTTGAATTCACACATTTTTTTAGAACTGTGCCTTTACCAGCTGCAGCTGAATTAATAAGTTTAAAACATCAGATGGCCCAGATTCTGCTTGTGGCCAATAACAAGCTTGTGTTGGCCTCATGCTGCTGGTTTACTATAAAATGGCAAATGCTCTTGGGGGATATGCTCCCACCTCGTGTCCTGAGGTCTGGGGCAAAGCCTGCAAAGGGTTTGGTCAAACAGGCAGAGCACTGGAAAGGCTCTTGGGCTGCTGGCTTTGTGATTCCCCTTGTGTTTCCTGCGGTTCTTGGCTCGGAGCCCTGTGCCTGAGTGTAATTAGAGCTGCCTTGAGAACTGGGTGAGGTAAACTCCTAAGCAGAGTAAGCTCTGAGGGACTGGGTCAGTGCACGTGCTCTGATGGGTTTGACAGGAGCCTCCTGCTGCTCACCCTTTGTCCGTGTGCTGGAGGTGCTTGCAGCAGGAGCAGAGAACGTGGATGGTGGCACAAAGGTTGCCTATTTTTCCCCCCTTTGTACCCCACTCCAGGGATGTATTAATTAAACATTAGAACCTGGGGTGTGGATGCTGTCAAACATGCTGCTGGTGCTGTGCATTAATGAGTTTCCACCTCCCAGCCCAGCTCTTGGGTTTGAGCTCGTGTGTGTTGTCCCAGGATGGGGATGGGATGTGCTGGGCTCCACAGATGAGCTGTGGATTAATTGTGGGTCACAGCTATTTCATCTCCTTATCTGCCTGCCTTGACCTTCATGCCTAGTTCTGCTATTGCATCTGAAGATCAGGCTGGAGGTTTTTAGCTCCCTTCAGTATTTCCTGTCCCCAGATGCAGTGAGAGGTCAGGCCAAGGTTTAGCAATGCACACAGCCTGACCCAGCCCCGAGCTGGCAGCGTTCCCTGGCACTGCTGCCCTTTGTGCAGGGGAGCTCTTGGATCCTGCAGCCAGCCTCTCCCTTCAGATGCATGTGCTGCATTTCCAGGCTGTACAACATTTACTGCACGTGCAGCTCTGCAGCCTGTGCACATTCGAGATATGGCAGGGGACACAAATGTGTGTCTGAGGACACACGAGGGGTGTGGAAGGGTTTCAGTGAAGGGAAGCCAGTGAGGTCTCCTGGGGTGGTTGTTGAGCAGTTTGCCCATGGAGAGGAGATGTCCTTTGGGCCATGCTTGCAGCCCCCTTGGCCAAGGGATTGCTTTGGTTGTTGCCAGCCTGGGCTGCTCCAGCTCTGAGCTGGGCAGAGGTGCAGGGCAGGATGAGGTCCTGAATCACCTGAGCTGCTGTTGAGGCTTGTGGGATGGTGAGAAAAGGGGATGTTGGTGTTTCTCATGCTGCTCCTCTCGGGTGGGTGAAGACAAGACTGTGAACAAGGAACAGGAGGGACTCTTCATCAGGAACTGGACTGACAGGACAAAGGGGAATGGATTCAACTGAAAAAGGGGAAATTTGGGTTTGATATTGGAAGAAATCCTTCCTTGTGAGGGTGGGCAGGCACTGGCACAGGGTGCCCAGAGCAGCTGTGACTGCCCCACCCCTGGCAGTGTCCAAGGCCAGGTTGGACAGGGCTTGGAGCACCTGGGCTAGTGGAAGGTGTCTCTGCCATGGCAGGGAGAGGAACAAGATGAGATTTAATGTTCCTGCCAACTCAAACCATTCCAGGGCTCTGTGATTGTAAGACCTTGTGTTCATCTGTGCCAGCCCAGCTTTCCCCTCGGGCACTGAGGCACAGCCTGTTCTGAGCAGCTGGAGGCTGGTGGGAGAGCCCAGTCCCAGATCCCCCATCCCTGTCCCACCCTTGTGCAGCCAGCGTGGCTGTGGCTCCTTCCCAGCTTGTCCCAAGGCTTGAGGGGCTGGAGCTCAGTTTATTGTTCTCCTTGTCCCTGGGGTGCTGTAAAGACACCCTTTGCCTCTTCCTTCCAGAGTACAATCCTGCTCTATCTTGTCCACGTGAGGGATATCTGTAGGTGAAAGTGTTGCAAAGATTGGTGGTGGCTTCAGAGGCAAAGTCTGCTTTGGAGCAGAGACTTTGACCCATGCATTACTTCTGGAATTGTCCATGGCCATGAGCAAGAGCTCCCATCCCCTTTGTGGTTTCTGCAGGCTGGAAAGTTTTCCCGTGAGGATCTCAGCTAAAGCTCAAACTTCTGGGTTTTCAACATCTGCTTTAATTTTTGTTCATTAGAGTCGCTGATAAATTCCCATGGACTTCAGTGAGAACCATTATGATATCTTTAAACATTTTTATTTTTATTTTCCAAACAACTCCCACCTCCAATGAAGGCTTGCAGCTCCTCAGAAGTAAAACTTTTTAATTCAGGCTCTGGTGAAATGCAGCCTAATAAGGCTCTGCTTCATAAACACAGCTGCAGGACATATTTCAGGCCAGGGGGAAACCAGCACCAAAAAAA
>VZSJ01003872.1:0-24431 GCA_013398405.1 Pheucticus melanocephalus | reverse complement strand
TCTGTGTGTTCTGATGTCCCCACATGCCATTCTGTGTGTTCTGATGTCCCTGTCCCCACAGCCCCTCATGCCATTCTGTGTATTCTAATGTCCCTGTCCCCTCATGCCCCTCTGTGTGTTCTGATGTCCCCACATGCCATTCTGTGTGTTCTGATGTTCCTGTCCCCACAGCCCCTCATGCTATTCTGTGTGTTCTGATGTCCCCACATGCCATTCTGTGTGTTCTGATGTTCCTGTCCTTTCCCTGTCCCCTCATGCCATTCTGTGTGCTTTGATATCCCTGTAGCCCCTCATGCCATTCTATGTATTCTAATGTCCCTGTCCCCACGTGCCCCTCTGTGTGCTCTGGTGTCCCCTCATGCCCCTCTGTGTGCTCTGATGTCCCCTCATGCCCCTCTGTGTGCTCTGATGTCCCCACGTGCCCCTCTGTGTGCTCTGATGTCCCCTCATGCCCCTCTGTGTGCTCTGGTGGCCCCTCATGCCCCTCTGTGTGCTCTGATGTCCCTGTCCCTGTCCCCACAGCCCAACGTGGCGTTCCGAGGCGGCGGCCGCTGCTGGGGCAGTGCGGAAGGGGGCGGGAGGCCCACGGACGTGTTCAGCACCGCCCTGCCGGGCTCTGCCTCGCTCTATGGCTGCTACAAATCACAGGTTTGCTTGGTTATTGATTCTTTTTATAGCTCTGGAAGAGTTTGGGTTGCTTGTCAACAAAATGATCAGAAGATGTTTCTAAAGTGGTTGCTTAGAGTGGTGAACATAAATCTCAGTGTTTGATGTAACTGTAGTAAATCTTCATTGTTATAACTTTCATCAGAGGGGACAATAGCTTTTCTAATGCAGTCACTGATGAAGCTGTGGGGATGTTTCTTAAAATGGTATTTCAGCATTGTTCTGGCGAAATGTTCATGGTGATTGTTCTAATGTAGGCAGAGTGAGGAGCAAACAACTCTTTTAGGAAGACTGGAAAGTGGGGAAGGAGGAGAGCCTTAGCTATTGCCTCAGATATTCCTGTAGTCCAGGAGTTCTTATGGACCAGTTCTTAGTCCAAGCAGCAGAAAGTGCCAGGACAGTTAAATATGTCAGCTCTCTCTTGGAATTTTTGCCTTTTGTAGCCATAAACTTTCACTGAGGTAAAAGATTCAAATGAAAACTCATTCCCTGTACCTTCAAGACCAGACTTGCTACTTCTTCCATCCAGGACTTGTTATTTTGTCAGACTACTCTGCTCCACAAAGGAGTGTATTGTGAGTCTTTAACATTTAACCCTGCAAAAACACCATTTATTGTTTCACTTACTGAGGGTTAAGAAGGCCTATTGTGTCTAAACCAAACAGATAAGATAAAGGTAAAGATGCTCCTTTTCACTTAATCAAGATATAATGGCTTACCTCAAGAAATCAATTGGCTGTAAGTTTATTTCAGTACCTTAACACTCTGTAATGATGGGGAGAAAGGGGGTCTAGTTCCTAACTCCTGGCAGGGGTCAACCAGCAGAAACTGGAGCAGATGTTTTGGGCTAAAGTCGTTGCTGGTTTTAAGAACTCTCTAAGTGTAGAGGAGGGGTCAGGTTGAGAAAGGAGATGTTTTTTCTGTGCATGGTGCCCAGGGAAGTTTCCCACAAACCAGGCACACCAAGGAGTGAAAAGTGAGAGAATTTAGACACTAAAGTTTGCATAAACCTGCCTGTATAATCCACAGTTCCTGCCTAATGCAGTCACTGAGCTTGTGCAGCCATAAATAAAACATCCCACCTGTGGTGATGTCCATCTTTCTTTGCTCATTCCATTACCTGATGGGTTTCTTTAGGGTCATGATGGATAGTAAGAAATCGTTTCTGCTATTGTTTTTAGCTGCTTTAAACTGCCTTTGCAAATCTTTACATTGTAGCAATTTCTATACTAGCATAAGGCTCATACCCACAGGGCTGGGTTGTATAGTTGAAATTAAGATATAGGGGATTTCTTAGTAGTTTAAGGGAAGCTATTGGGACTTGAATAGTTGGAATCTCTGAGCTGGGTAAATTTACAAACACAAAAATTAGAATGTGATTTAATTGATTATCTATTTCTATATCTTCACAATTACTAAAGCATACCCACCTTTTACTCATGTATCTGAGTATCATTTTTATATTAATCACTGGTGGAATTTCAAAATTACAGATGTTCTGTTCCATATCTAGGCAGAAATCTTGAATTTCAATTGTATTTCCTTCAGCTGTTGTCCATGTGCTGCACAGGTGCTGACACCTGTAGTTTGTCGCCAGTTTCTTAATGGGTCCATGCTCTGTGTCCTGTTGGATGCCTTGTGGTTCCATTATTGATCAGGTCTAGAGCAATAATAGCATGAACATTATATACTATAGCTTTAAGTACAGTCAGTGTTGTTTCCCTGCTTCCTTAATTACATACAGGCTGATTTCCCAGATTTGAGGTGCTTTGGGAGGTGTTAATGGTCAGGGGTTTCCTTTTACCTTTTCTTGTATCCTATGGCCTTCTGCTACTACTTTATCTGCTATAGCTCAGCAATGATATTTACCTTCATCCTCCTCATGCATCAAAGGATTTTAGAGAGTGTGTGTTGTCAGTTTCCCATCTAGTTGTATCATTAATTAATAATTTAAATTCTCTTCCATCCTCCATTGTACACTTGGTTTCCTGTTACCATCTTTGACTGGACAAGAAAGAACAAAAGGATTACATGTGTAAGTTTCATATTCAAAAAGGTTAAGGCAATTCAGGGAAACATGCCACAGAAAGAATCCTAACCAGTGTAAAATTATACCAACATTATAGCAAGTCTGGCACTGTCTTTGCAATCCTGGTCTGTGCAATTGTGTTTGTCTAAAATAATTACTGCAGTTGGAATTGCTGCTACCCCTTGAGGGCATTCAAGTTCTGTGTAAGACAGGCCTTCTTCTCAGGCACAGTTCATGAAGTTGCTTTTTGACTGGTCCCAAAGGTCCAGAGGAGGTGATTTCTCACTTCCCTGGTCCTGTAGTTTTTTCAGTCCTAATGGTGCTTCCACGGCTCTACTCCTTGAAATTTCCCAGCTGTGTGTGTTGTGAAATGAACCTGGTGTGGTCCTTTCCTGTGTTCCTTTGGTGCCTCATTGTTCTATGGTCTTAGACCAAATCTCCCACCTGGATGTCATGAACAGGAGGGTCCAGATCAATTTCATTTCTGCAGTGGAAGTACTTGTTGGTAGAGGACAAAGCTCTCCTTGGGGAGCTAACATAATTACACAAGTGTTCTTGACCCAGATATTCACAGGATGTGGTTTGTAAGAGACTACCTGATAAGGTCTCCTGTACAGATGTTAAAAGGACTGAGTTTATCTCTGGGTCTAGGTGTTATTCTGACCCTCAGTAGTGCTGGTGGCAGCATCTCAGGCCTCTTTGTTTTGTCCTTTGTTCCTTCTATGATACATGGAGGTTTTGATGGCAGGCCCAGCTGGATTGGTGTAGCCTCAGGTGTTCACTGACCAGGTGGCCTTCACTAAATGTAGATCCCCATGTTTGAAGGTCCCACACCCACTGTTTCCAGAGTGGTTTTTAACAGTCCACTGAACTGTTCAGCTTCCCCAGAGCCTGGTGCTCCATACGCACTCCAACAAATGCTTGGATCAGGTTTGTTTGCAGCCTGCTCTGGGCAGATCTGTTGTTAACCCAACCCTTTGAGTGTCAGGTTTGTTGGGTGCCTGGTTTGGGAACGGCCCCTCCCAGTTCAGCTCTCCCGCTGAGACTCTCAAACCACACACTGCCCTCCCCTTCCCCTCCCTGCTGTGGCCCACTGGAGAGGAGAATTGGAGGCACAAAAGGCAAAGATCATAGGCTGAGCTAAGAACAATTTACTGGGAGCAGCACTGAGAGAAGAAAAGGGAAGGTAACAGCAACAGCACTCATGGAGAGGGCACAGGGAGGGATTCACATGGAAAAGTTTCCAGTTATTCTGGATGGCTCCCTCCAGCATGTTTTATTGACTGGGAGGATCCCCTTCTCCCTGGGAAAGAGCCCCTTTCCCCCACCCCAGGCAGTGAGGTTGGGTGGTCCAGAATAACTCCTGGGTCCCCTTCCCAGCTACTGCAAAAATTAACCCTGTCCTGGCCAGAACCAGGACTCTTTGCTGACACACCTGGAGGTATTGTGTACCTAGGAATGATCTCTTTCAGTAGTACCTCACCTAACTCCTCAGCCTGGTTGGCTTGGCAGGGAAAAGCTTCAGCCTCCCAGGAAATATATCAGCTGTTGTCAATAAGTATTGATATCTGTTCTGCCATGGCAATGAGAGAAGTCTATTTGCCAATAATTTCCTGGTGTGTTCCTTTTTTGGCTTGTCCTGGGGGAGGCTGATGCTGGATCTGTGGATGCACACTGTGGTTCATATTTCTTCACTATTCTTTTTGTGATGCCTCCCATTCCAGCCCCAAGGGTACACAGTTTTAAATTGTTTTCCAAAAACCTTGGGCTGTTCTTAAATCCCTGTGGATCCAGCATAATTGAGTCTTTGGCCCCATTTGTGCATTCTCCCATTCAAATGCAAACAGCTCCTGGTGTCTGGTGGGATAGAAGAAAGCATCTGACAAATCCAGTAGCAATACTTGTTATATGCCTGCCTGGGCCTTTTTGGGGGGTCTCTGGGTGGTTGGGGAGGGGCCCCCTACTCAGTTTCCAGCAAAGCTCAGCTCAGGACACACAGAACACAGAAGTTGTGATGTGCAGCTCCAGCACCTTCTTAAACAATTGCCAGGCAGGATGTAAAATACAAAAGCTTTCCATGAGCCTTAAGCAACACTAGTTCAGCACACCTGAGAGCATCTGTTTGTGCTCCAAAGAGGGGTGAAAGGTGAGAATGATACCATCAGCTTCCATCTGCAGCAGAGGGCAAGGGAAGGGACAGAGATTTCTGCTTGAGAATTCTGAGAATTCTGCTTTAAGACATTAACATGGCCTGAAGTAAGTTGTATTCCAAGTGTGTGGCTTGCTTACTTCTCATGTGCTGGTTTCTCCCAGAGTGAACTTAGTTACAAGCATTGACAATGACAAACTGACAGTTTGATGTGTTTCATGTTAAATAAATGCTTTTATTGTACATTAAATGCAGAATGAAGAAAATGTGGAGTTACCTCAGGCCTACAGTTCTTCCCTTTCAACATCAGAGTACTCTGCACCCATGGACCCTTCCCTTTTGTACCCCCCTTGGTCTACGTGTACAGATGACACCAAGCAGTCTGCTGCTCCTCAGATTAACCTGAAGTCCAGGTAGTCATCCTTGACAGGGAGTGAATGTGGGTGTGTTGGAGTAGATGGATTCTATTTTTCTGTTTAATTTAACATAGGAAGTACTTGGAATGAAGGAATTCTTTTTATTAATACACAGTTGGTTTTCAGGATTCAGCCCGAAAGGAATGATTATGGTAGTGAAACTGATTTGTATGGACTCGTGTCAAACATCCTGGAAGAACAAGACAAACCACAGCCGTGCTTTGCTGAGGGGTGAGTGAGTTGCAGGTGACAGAAACTCCCCTCTCTGTTCTCACTGTGCTCCTGAGTCAGCTCCATCTGCTGCTGGCCAGGCCCCCTGCTCTCCCTTCCCTTCTCTCCCTTTCCCTCATCTTCCAGCATTTCACTTGGGATACTTGGAAGCTTTTCTCAAGGCACTTAGATTGCATGGCAGCTTCTGGCTCTCTGATATTTACAGAACTTGTTAATTGGCATTTTTTAATAAGATCTTAACAAGTGTTGTGGACATGCTGTATTCAGATGAATCCCCTGGATGTATGCCTTGGTCTGTTTTTTTATTTTAATCAAGACTGAATTCAGACTTTAGGTTTCTTTCTTAATTAATGTCAATTCACAGAGAAAATACACAAAGCACAGACTCCTTCACATTTGTCTGAACTGGCAGGAGAAAATTCCATGCAAAATTAATGTTTCTTGCTGTTAGTGCTACCTAAGCAATATTTGTGTTTCTAAATGTCAGGTTTATTTTGCCTCCATTTCTGCACAGGAGGAGACAATTCCATAGTCATAACAGCCTGAACTGAAGGGGCAGGTCCAGCATCCCCATGATAATTCCAGAGCTCTCTGTCTTTTCCAGGTCTATGAGACAAGACAGGGAGCCCAGTTCTCAGGTTCCCAAGCCAGGCACTGCTTTTCCTTTCTGTCTTCCCAAACAATTCCAGTGATTTCTCTTATGTGGCTGAAATGAGGGAAAACTTCAGAGTCAGTCTTGATATCACAAAAAAACTCATTCATTCCTTTGCTATGGACAGGCAGGGCTGGTTCAGTACTCCCAGATCTGGCCTGCAATGGCTTCCAGGAACATTTCCCCTTTACTTAGTCTGTTTACAGTTCTCCTTGGCAGTCAGGGATTGATGGTCCTGTGTTCATTCATGCTGGTTAGTGGAAAGAAATGAGGTGTGCTGGGATGCTGCCTCTGGCTTTACCTGCAGGAGGCAGTGCACAAGTGAGGTGAGAGAGAAGCGTTTTCTCTGGAGTGCTGGGACATGGCTTTGGAACACTGAGGACAGTCTGGGTGCCTGAAGTTGATGCTGAACCAGGAGTATTTTGGTGATGATGGACAGGACTGACTGACAGGGTTTGATGTGTACACATCCTTGCAGCTTGAAGGCCTCTCCATAGCTCCTGAGCTGTGGTGGTGTGTTCAGACAAGGCAGAATCAGTTTTCTCAGCTAGATATGGGAAACTGAGGATGACAGGCCTGGGTAGAAGTTGAAGTCAAACCTTTTGGAATCATTTGAGAGAAATGATTTGGGAATAATTTGTTTCTTAACCTTGTTTTGTGTTTGGGAACAAAGAGCAGCAGCACAGATCAGTGTCTAACCACGTGTTTCTTGTTTTTCAAGGAGTTGCCCTCCCACCCTGAAGTCAGTGTGGCCAGTGAACACGAGCAGAATGGAGCACCATGAGCTGTTGCCAGAAGGCAGGAGGGCAGTTGTTGGAGCAGTGCCCCAGCAGGGTTTCTATGGCACGGAGTCCCTCCCTGGTGCTGACAAGCAGTTCCTGCAGAGTCCCACGCTGGTGGCACAGCAGAAAGCAGATGATTGTTACCGTGGCTTTGCTGGCATGGACCTGGAGGAGCAGAGCTTGTACTCTGCCAGGAGCGATCGTGCCAATGGCTGCAACTTGCAGGCTAATGAGAGTGTGAAGACAACGCCTGTCTATCAGAACTACCCCTACCTGAAAAACACCTTTGCAGCCCAGGCTGGGTACTCAGAAGCAATCAAAGACTCAGGAGCCGATGCTTATTCTTATGGAAGGGAGAAGGTGTGTCCCAAAGGAGCAGAGGCACAGGTGCACCCAAAGCGGGCAGAAACGTTCCTTCCACAGTGTCACAGGTACAATGAGAACACAGATTTTACCAGGTACACTGAATATTCTCATGCTGGTAAAGCAAAGCCCAACAAGGGTGCCAGTTGTAGCCTCCAAGAAAATAGAAAGCTGGTAAATGGAACCCCTGAGGCACCATCTCTGGATGCAGAGCCCTACGCTAAATTATTTCAGGTTAAATCAGGAACTCAGAAAAAATTTGAAGATACAATTTCAGATCAGCATGACTTTACATTTCCCAAGTCTGTAGGACTTGTATCAGAAAAACAATTTGCAAGCGAATCTTCCTTTGGCACTGATTTTGGGCAAAAATTTGAATATGGACTAAAATCTTTTGCAGCTTGTCCAGGGAATAATGGTGTGGAAAAGCAGCAGTTTTCCAAGGCCGATCTTCAGAATCCTGAATTCTATAAATCACTCCCACTGTTGCCCAGTGCAGCAGTCCCCTCAGCAGGCTCTAGCGCCAGGCCAGGGTGGATGAACATCCAAACCAAACCCACAACCTCTGGCCCTTTCCAGAATCCAAGTCCTTTATTGAAACTGAATAATCAGTCACCTGCATTTCCAAAAAGCTCTCGTCATTCTAATGATGTTTTTCAGTTGCCATCTTCAAATTTGCCTTTAAATAGTAATTTACTTCACAAGTACTGTCAAGAAAACCCATTCCTCTCCAGCCTTGACTTTGGCTACAGCACTGCAGAGCGAGCTCGGGCAGCTGCGTGCATGGAAGCCCTGGTTAGGGGTGGGGAAGAGAACCTCATCGAGTACCTCAGTGAGAAGAAGCTGAAGCAGCCCAATGGATTCTGTGACAGTTACTTGGCTCTCATTGACAATCTGAACAAGCAGCGTTTCCAGCTGAAGCCGCAGAGCGAGCACTGCGATCTGGAAGGGCAGAACCAGGTGGATGGGGTGTTCCAGGACATGTACCAGGAGTTGCTGGAGTCTCAGGGGCAGCTGCATCTCGGGGCAGGGAATGGGGACACCAGTGCCATCGGTGCTGGGAGCTGCCTGCAGGCTGCAGGCATTCCCAACTGCGTGGTGGGGGACTTCAGGAGGAACCGGCAGCTGGGCCCCAGCACCTTCCCCATGAGATCTGCTCACCTCTTGGGCCGCTCCGTGGTGCCTCTGGTGGAGCCTCACACCTTGTTCTCCCAGGACGATCTCAAACGCCTCTACCCCTGCTTCACAGAGAAGATGTATGGTGACAATGCCCTTTCTGGTTTTGTGTCAGCATTTGGATTTCAAAAGCAAGTTAAAAGTCGCAGTGGGCCTGCCAGCGAGCTGCATGTGAGACTGGAAGAGTGTTATGAGCAGTGGAGAGCTTTGGAGAAAGAAAGGAAGAAGGTAAGAAAACCAAACTAGAAAAATATCACAGATTTGATGTAGATCTCATCCTGCTCGGTGCAGTCACAGATCATGGGTTGTTCTGCTGGGAGAAGTTGAAATGCTTGATGGGACTTCAAAGTTACACATTTGTTTTGGGACAGAAAGTGAAAGGTGTGCAGATTTGTAGCCTGGCTGGAAGCATAGCTAATGTTGCATGGAATGTTGCACTAAAAGCAGGAATTCAGGTGTTCTTCCAGTCCCAGGGCTGGGGAAGGTGTGTTCATAAGGAACAAAGATGTGCTATACCCTTTTTATTAATGCCATAAATACAGTGCCTCTGGAACTTTGACAGAAAATCCAGTAAATATGTTTTGAATTGAAACTAAACTTTAATTCTTTCAATTCCATTTTTTAGAAGCTATAATGAATTCCTACCTCCTGTTTCCCTGAAGGTTTAAGCCTAAGGTCTATTTGAAGGGGTTCTTTGTTTTTTCTCCCAGAAACAGAGGCTGAGGGAAGGATCATTTAATTAAAACCCTTGCAGTAAAAGGCTCAGGTAGTGCTGTGTGGAGCCATACTAAAAGCAGGTGTGTAGGAAAACCTGTCTTCATTTCACCAGCTGAGATGGGATTTGAATTTCACTACCTGGGGTTGTCTGTGGGGGAAGCTGGGCCAATGTCACCTGGCAATAGTGGGGCCTTGGGGAGTTCTCCTGTGCCAGTCCCTACAAAGAAACCAATTCCAAGAAGATGTAGCATGGGGATTTTTTTGGTGGCGCTTCCTGACAAAAACCAGGAGTTGCTCTGTATGGAGGGGTTGAGGAAGAGTGAGCCCAGCTTAAGGAGGAGAGGTGGTGTCTGGCGTGCATGGAAAGTGCAGGACAGAAAAAGCTGGCATGTGCATGGCCAGGAGCCATGGTGGGAGAATTCAGCTTCATCACAGAATCCCAGAATGGTTTGGGTTGGGAGAGACCTTAAATCTCCCTCAGTCCCACCCCCTGCCATGGGCAGGGACACCTTCCACTATCCCAGGCTGCTCCAGACTCCATCCAGCCTGGCCTTGGACACTGCCAGGGATGGGGCAGCCACAGCTGCTCTGGAAAACTTGTGCCAAGGCCTCTCCACCCTCACAGGGAACAATTTATTTCTAATGTCTACTCTAAAGCTGCTCTCTCTGTGTGAAGCCATTTCCCCTTGTCTTGGCACTCCATGTTCTTGTTGATCGTGGACCACTTATGAAACCATCCAAGAATTGCAGTTTTAAATCAATTTTAGCTAATTCTATGTTGTTATAGGTGTTTTAGAGTGACATAACAGGGGGATGAAAGAGATGGAAACTTGGAGTATTGCAAACAGTTTTCAAAATAGTTTTCTGATAGCTAAATAAAATATAGAATCCTGGAATGTTTGGTTTGGAAGGGACCTTAAAGACCATCCAGCTCCACCCACCTGCCATAGAACACCTTCCACTGGACCAGGGTGCTTAGGAAAAAATCTTTCTGTACAAAAAATTAAATTAATCTGTAGTTTAATCTGTACAAAAATTAGGTTAATTGCTGACTGAAACAGTTTTATTTTAATTTTATGTGTGAGATCCACATCTGTTTGGTCATTTCTTTTCCCTGTAATTCTGACTTGCCTCCATTTTATTTCCAGGCAAAACCAGTACAGGCTGTAGTCAGAGTGAGCAGACATAGCACTGCTGGAACACGGTGTGTTGGCACGATTGCTTTAGTTGAACTGCTTTGAGTAAAGCAGTTGTTCACTTAAAGCAGGTGATTGTCTCACCAGAGGGTTAAATCCCAAATGCTTGAATCCTCATTGTCTCCTTTAAAAATCTCCAAAACCCTGATGGGAAGAAATTGAACCTGATATTTTTTCTTGTTTCTGTAATGAAGCACACTCTGCATGTACATTCTGAGGGAGTTGTTCTTTTGTTTTCCTGCAGACTGAATCAGCTCTTGCTAAGAATTTCCAAGGGAAGAAGGTTTCCAGTACTAACAACATTCCAATCCCAAGGCTGACATCAAATCCATCAAGGGTTGATCGCTTAATTGTGGATCAGCTACGGGAACAAGCCAGAGTGAGTTGTAGGACTAAAAAAAATCTATTGAACTTATCCCACAGAACTTAGAGTACAGTGTGAGATAGGTAAGATAATCAGAGCAGCTTTTCCCAAAATAGCTTTGTTCTTCATTGCTGTGCAGGGAATGGCATTTCAGCAGTCCCTGTTAGAGCTTCTGCAGCTCCAGGGTGCTGTTTCCAGGGAACCACAGGGGGGCTGAGGCTCACAGTTACATCCCCATGTGTCTGGAGGATGTTGTTCCTGGTGCAGCATCCAGTCCTGGAGCCTGTGCACAGCTCTCAGGGGTGCTGCATTCAGAGCAGCTTGGCAGGGAAATGGTCACTGTGGATTTGGACACATTGATAGAGGAGGTCTTTGTGGGAAAAACCAGGTTTAGTTAATGTTTGGAAGATACTGACATGTATATTTCCTGAGAATCTGGTATATTTTAATGCAGAATGATTATTTGATGCACCTTCAGCCTGAGTTTCTGTTACCACTTTGCTCTTTAACCCAGTAGGGCAAGGGAATCTGGCATCTGCTGAGCTCTGTGGGCAAACAGAGCCAGGGTCCTTGGGGAGGTGACAGCTGGGGAAGGAGGCAGCACAAACTCTGCCATCAGAATGGTGAGGGGCTGCTGTGACCCTCCTAAGGCCCAGAGACCAGAGCTGTGGTGCTGATGCTACAGGCAAGGAGAAGAGAAACCAAACTGTCCCCCCTGCCAGGGGCTGTGAGGTGGAAGGGTTCTGGGAAATGCTGGGTTTGGAGGCTGCAGCAGTGCTGGGCCAGCCACTGGGCAGCAGGGGGGAGCAGCAGCCTGTCCTGCCTGCCTCACACAGCAGAAATAATCCTTGGAGCTGTGTCTGCTCCCTCCTGCAGGACCTGCCTGGTGCTGCCCATCCAGCTGAGGGATGGACTGCAAGACATGGATGGGCTTAGGGTACTAAAACTCCTGCTCTGTCAATCCCAAAAGAACAGCATTAGTTTCCATGTTTAGAAGGCTTGCCTGCCCTTGTCCTGGTAATTCAAAACTGCCTCCAAAACACTGCTTAGCCATTTGAGGAACCAAACTTCAGGGTGCAGCACCTCAAACCCCTGTTAGGTACTTTTAAGGATGTTCAACAGCAGAGTGGGACTGTTAAACCTGGACTCTAACATCAGAAATATTGGTGATGGCCAGAGTGGAACCCAAAGGTTTGAGTGGAAGCTGTGTTGGTTGAATCTGGAATTAACTCTTCATAGTTGGAGCATCCAATTAAATCTTCTTGACAGTCACATGCATTTCTTTAAGGCATTAAGTGTAGCCATGGCTCAAGGAACATCCCAATTTGGGGATTTTTAGTTTCTCTTTTTCTGCAGACCAGTAACCAGGTTCTCAGCATTATGTGACTGTGGCTGAGGAGTCACTCACCACTGGGAAACCCACAAGTGATGTGACTGGTGTAAGATAAGACAACAAAGATGCACATTTTCTGTGGACTAAACAAACCTGAATTATTTCTGAATGTTTGTTCTCAGCTCCCTTAGTGTTGAGTGTTCATCCCAAAGTCAGCCATGGTTCCACAGCAGCTTTCCCTTTCTCAGTGCAGCTGTGACTGCTGCTGGCCCAGGCTGCCCTGCACAGCACAACGTCCCCACCTGGGTTTTTCAGAAATTGCAGCAATGCTGTGAGAAGGGAGAACCTCAGTGCTCTGACTTCAGGAAAATGCAAAAAAAATTCAGAACAAAAAAAATTGTTCTGAAAACACCTTTTGTTCAGGGATGTTTCAAAGCTGTACAGATCTAGAATTAACCAGTACCCTGGGGTTACTGGTTGTTCAGGGGTGTTTCAAAGCTGTACAGATCTGGTATTAACCAGTAACCTGGGGGTCCTTACTGGGGTGTTGTAGCTTTGCTGTTGTCCTTTGCACACCCAGCTGCACCACAGCTTTGGGTTTGGAGATAACAAATCCCAGGTAAGAACTTAAACCTGCTTCAGCTGTAACTTCTCTGCTCTCAAAAGAAAGTAATGATGATAATGAATCTGTTCTCCCTGGTTAGTTCATTTCCCTGTAAGTGTGAGCCCCTGTGAGATGTGCATTGTTCACCAGGTTGTGACTCTGCTGGGGAAGATGGAGCGCCTGCGCAGTTCCCCGCTCCACGCCAACATCTCCACTGCCCTGGACAAGCACCTGGAGTCCATCCACGTGGTGCAGGCTCGCAGGAAGGATGAAATTGTCAGCGCCTCCAGCCGGCAGCGGCACGGCCCTCCCAGGTGCCAGGATGAGAGAGGTACAGCTGGGCTTGTGTACCCTGATGAGGTAGCTGGGATGTTGAACATCTTGCAAAAATAAGTCAGGGGTTGTAATTCAAATTTTAACTTTTCAGTGTTAGAGCTTTGTCAAAGGCAGAATGGGTGACGTTTGGGTGAAGGTTTGAGGAGACAGTAAAACTGGTTTTTAGAGATAAATAGGTTAAATCAATTTGGAGGTGGTAATTCAGTTAATAAACTAGCAAGGAATAAAAATTAGTGGGGTTTTTTGATAACACATTCAGGGACTGGAGGTGTTACTAAGCTGTTGCCTCTTGCTTCTTGTGACGGTGTTCACAGGGGTCTTAGGATGAGGGAAGAGATGAGGATCTGACTCCATGTTTCAGAAGGCTTGATTTATTATTTTATGATATATATTATATTAAAACTATACTAGAAGAACAGAAGAAAGCTAGCCTTCTGATGAAGTCCTAAGAATAGAAAAAAGAATGATAACAAAAGCTTGTGTCTCAGACAGAGAGTCTGAGCCAGCTGACTGTGATTGGCCATTAATTAGAAACAAGCACATGAGACCAATCCCAGATGCACCTGTTGCATCCCACAGCAGCAGATAACCATTGGTTACATTTTGTTCCTGAGGCCTCTTAGCTTCTCAGGAGAAAAAATCCTAAGGAAAGGATTTTTGAGAAAATGTGTCTGTGACAGCTTCTCCCTGTCCCTCATATTCCTCTTCCTACGAACCCTCCAGCTCTTTGTCTAGAACCTCTTGGTATCTCCATGCTGAATCTGCCCAAAGTGACCAAGATGGCCTTAGGTTACAAATGGATTTCCTCTTCAAGCATCTTCTGTCTTAGACTGGCATAATTACAAATCATATTTAGGATGGATGCACAAAAATACAATGGGCAGAATGTTTCCATTCTTAATGGTGTCCCAAATAAGCCAAATACTCAGCTTAATCTTTCACCAGGGCACAGGCAGTGGCAGGTTCCCTTGTCTCTGAGATGGAGTCAGGGTAAATTCCTGCTCCCTGCAACACTCTGACCTCCTACCTTGTGTCAGAAGCTGTTTCTGAATCTTCTGATCCCTTCTGCTGTCCTTTCTCCATCTGAATTACCAGGATTCTTTTACTTCTTTGGGGTGTCCCATCATGCAGTTCTGAAGTTTACCTCAGAAGATTCACTGCAGCATTCTTTCTTTTCACCTGTTCCCCACCATTCTTGTTTCTCTTTACCTTGACTGAAGGTTATGGGACTTGTTAAGGTGAAGGCATTTTTTTCGGGTGTTGATGCCCATGAAAATAATTGTCTTTGCAACAGAGTAGTTTGGGACGGAGTTGTCAGGCCTGGAATTCCAGGTTCTTGTGCAGCTGCTGGGAGAGGAGAGAAGGCTCTGCACATCTGATTACTTACCTGGAGGGGTGGTGCTTGGTCCTCTGCCTCCCATGGCTGTCTTGGGGTGTTGAACCTGGAGCAGCAGTTGGGGGGGATTTTTTGGAACAGTAAATTATTGGATGCAGTAACTGTATTTGCTCTGTCAGGCAAAACCTTGAGGGAAAGGCCCGTAGCTGTTCTGGTTTTTTTTGGGAGCAGGTCTTGCCCAACCCTGTTTCCACAGCACCTTTCTATTCCATCTGATCCAATATTAAGCATTTATTACAGAATCACAGGATGGCTTGGGTGGGAAGGGTCCTTAAAGCTCACACAGTTCCACCTCTACCATGGGCAGGGGCACCTTCCACTATCCCGGGGTGCTCCAAGCCCTGTCCAGCCTTGGACACTTCCAGGGCTGGGCATCCACAGCTGCTCTGGGCAGCCTGAGACCACAGCCCATGTGACCCTTTACAGCTCCATGGTTCAGCACCCATTTACAGACCATGAGCTGTGGGCTTCAGTCCAGTACCCCAAACCAGCTGTTCCTTCACCCATGGTAAGGATTTCTTGGCAGGACAGGTGAAGGACCCTGCTGTGACCAGAAGGGGAGGGCCCAGGTGCCTTTAATGTGTGTGTGTGTACATGGAGCACCCCAACCCCGGAGTGCAGCTGCAGCAGGAAGGCTCTGTAACAAACTCAGAGCCTAAAAACCACACACCTCGCTGTGTGAGGGCAGAGAAATTCAGATGCAGCTTTTATAACCTGTAAAGGGACAGAGGAGATGTGGGGTGAGGGCAGCCCCAGCAGTGCTCAGGACTAAAGGGCCCAGGTGCCATTAGGGTGTGTGTGTACATGGATGCAGCTGCAGCAGGAAGGTTCAGAACCTTCAAACAAACTCAGAACCTAATTCAGATGCAGCTTTTATAAACCTGTAAAGGGACAGACAGGTGTAAGGTGAGGGCAGCCCCAGCTCAGGACTAAAAGGCCCAGGTGCCATTAATGTGTGTGTGTGTACATGGAGCACCCCAACCGCGGGGTGCAGCTGCAGCAGGAAGGTTCTGTAACAAACTCAGAACCTAAAAACCACACACCTCGCTGTGTGAGGGCAGAGAAATTCAGATGCAGCTTTTATAAACCTGTAAAGGGACAGAGGAGGCGTGGGGCGAGGGCAGCCCCGGCAGTGCTCGGGACTAAAGGGAGCGCTCTTTTCCTCCCCCTGCAGTGGTGCTGGCTCTGGCCGCGGCGCTGCGGGCCCTGTGCCTGGCCACACGCAAGGTCCGCACCGTGCTCTGGTGCGCCTTCCAGATGACCCTGCCCAAACCCTCCGCTGGCAAACGGGCTCGGGAGAGACTTCCTCAGGAGGGGGCGGCGCCCGAAGAGAAACGAGCCGAGACCCCCCCGGCTGCGGCCGCGGCCCCGCGAGGGCCCAGGGAAGGGGGGGCAGAGGGAGCCCCGGGGCCGTGCACGGACCTGCTCCGCAGTGTGTATGAGAGAGGAGACGTGAATTCCTCATAATTTTTGGTTCTTTTTTAGTTACTTCAAAGTTTCAACTGCTAAAGTTCATATTTAAAGCTATATCTTGATGAGAAGTGAGATTTGCCTTAAGGGCTCTCAGGTTAAGCTGTTAACGTGATGGGCAGGGTCAGAATGTTGTAAAGCCAAACTGGTGAATGTTAACTTAAAAAAATAATCAGACTAATTCATTAACAGCCAAGATATTATTTAACTCCTGTGGGTGAAGCCTGGTGTCCAACTCTCCCCATAACTCCTTTTAGTTTTGCTTTAGGAAATAGGTTTTAAAATAATGATTCTTAAAGACTGTGGTGTGACGGGGTGTGAGGTTGGTGTCAGAGCAGATTGTGATGTAAAATGGTTTCCTTATTGAGCTAAAACCTGGAAACAGAAAGAAAAAAGGCTAGAAATACCCAATATTCATGTAAAACTAGATATTTAAAATACAAATATTTATGAATTTGAGATTTTAAAGTCTACGTTGGGAAAGGCAATATGCACCAGGTGCCACTAAATTACCAGTAGAGCATAATTGCTGTGTGAAACCATGAATTTAGTGAATGTGTTCAGGTATTTGGAATGCTCTTGGGAACAAATGAACTACTGTTGTAAAGTATTTAAGTATAATCAAACTACGACAGGCAGACAGGATTGTCCTGCAGAGCTGTGAAGGAGCTTCAATAATGAGCGTTGTTTTTAATTTAACTTCAGAAAAGGTCATGCCAAGTTCTGAAATTTGGATTTTCTTAAAGTTACTAGTTTGGTTTGAAATTTGATTGTCAACTTGTAGACTTCTTAGTTCCCTTCTGCATTTGGGCAGCTCCCAGCACTGGTGTTTGCTTGCAGCTCTGAGTCTTTAGGAGCAGGAGTGATGGATTCACCAGCACCCAATGCTGGTGCTCGGGACAGAGTGGCCCTGGGAATAACCCACTTTAACAGTGGGTTAAAGTTACTGAGCTGACCGTGCCTGCACACCCTGGTACCCACATGGCTCTGTCCTTCCTGCTGCTGGGGATGCTGATCTGCAGAAGGGGTGATGGCATTAGATAAATTGGCATTAGATGATGTGCAGAAACGACTGAGAAAGGCTCAGCAGAAGGTGGGGTGTGATCACGGCAACGACAGGAGTGCTGCCGGGGGAGAGGGGCAGAACAAGCACAGCTTCCTAACAGCCACTGCACTGGGGCTTGTTCAGTTTGACCCAGGCTGTGTTGATGTTAAAGCAAAACTGACTGTGCTGACTGGAGTTGTCTATAAAAAATAAATTCATTTTTGTTGAAGAGCTTCTGTTCTGCAAGTGTGTTTCCAGGGCGGGCTCCTCAAGCCTGAACCAGTACCAGGGGGAAGCATTGAGTCTGTTATGGAACTGAGTTCAGGAAAAAGCAGAGGGGAGGCTGAAATCCCTCTCTGGAGACAGCTCTGACCATAACATCAGACATGCCAAGAGAGCCAGAGTAGGGAATGTTTCTTCCCTGCAAAAGTCTCAGCTCCAAGCTCTGCACTGCCAGGGAAGGCTGATGCAGCAATTCTGTCATCTGCACTGGGAATCTTGGGGGTGAGTCCAGACTATTCCTGCTCTATAAATAAACTCTGTGCTGTCAGTGCCAGCTGTGCACTGCTGACTGTCCTGAATGGAGCAGCAGTGGCTGGAGCTGCCTGGGCACTGATCCTTGGCACAGACTGCTGGCATGGGAAGGGCTGGGCCCACAGTCCTGGGGGGCAGAGGGGGCAGCCCTGCAGCCTCATGGGCTGGGAAGCATCAGCTCACTTTGGGTTTCCAACACCACTGGTGCTGCTTCTGCCCACGGTTCCACTCTGCCCCAGGACAGCTGCTGAAAGCAAAGGGCTGGACTTGCCCTTGCTCCTGATCCCTGTCCCTGACAGGGCCTTGGTTTAGCCACACAGACGTAACAGCCCAGGCCAGCCCTGTGCCTGGCTGGGGGTGCAGGGGACAGTGGTGCCTGCAGAGGGATCTGCAGGGCTGTGGGAGCCAGTTCCACCCTCTGTGTGCCTGTGCCCTTCTTGCATCCATGCAGACACCCATGGCTGTGCACACACACTGTGGTGTGCCTGTTGTTCCTGGACAGGCTCTGGAGCACAGCAGTGGCAGAACAGACTCAGGGCCTCCTCCCTGAAGAGGTGAAGCCTGCCCTTCCCTGGACCCTCACAACCAAAGGTCTCAGGAGGCTGTGACAGGCTCAGGTGGGCTGTGCCTGTGCAGGTAGGCAGCTCCAGCCCTCAGTTTGCATTTTCCTGGGAAGCCAAGGGCTGGGCAGTTCAGTGCCAGGCCACAGAGCTCTGGGAAAAGCCACTTTGGCTGACAAGGATGGGCAGAGCAAGTGGGGTGCCAGCAGGAGGTGAGATCCCCATGCTGAGAGCCTCCTGAGCCCTGCAGGTGGCCAGGGCTGCCTCGGGCAGAGCCAGTGCCTTGTCCAGCCTCAGCCCAGAGTGGTGCACGGGGCTCCAGGGCACCAGGATGTGAGAGCTGGCCCGTGGAGCTGGGGCTGAGCGACACCCCCTCCCTCAAGAGCTGCCCCCTGCCCTGTTCACACCCTGGCAGCTGCCTGAGCCACCTGAAATACCAACCAGGAACAGCAGTGCACCAGGCCAGGCTGGGGAGCAGCACAGCTGGGTCAGCTCCCAGGAAAGAGGCCACCACAGCCCTGAGAAACAAGGCATGAATGAAGCTGCATCTGCACCAAGGCGAGCCTTGAGAAATGCTGCAGCTGGGCAAGGGGCCAGCAAGGACACAGGGCACACATGAATGGCAACATCACTGCTTTGCCAATCAAGATTTATTATTCAAGTCCAAAGATGAAGCAGCTGGAGACTCACACACACACAGCAGCAGCTTGAGGGGGAGGCCTGGCCCTGGAGTCAGGAGCTCAGCACAGGTCACCTCACAGCAAACACCTGGAGCATGCTGCAGCACAGAGCCCAGGCACACCCACTCCTCCCACAGCCCCTCCTTCCCCCTCAGCTCACAGGATTAGTGTTCTCCTTCCCCAGCAGGCAACACCATGACAAAAAGGCTGGAGCAGCAGGGATGAGCCCTTTGGGGGGAGGAGGAGCATTCAGGAGGAGCACTGCAGGTCCTGATGGCAGCTGTGCCCAAAGGGCAGTGACCCCAGGGCATCCCTGGCTCACCCAGCTTCAGAGCTTCACCCTGGCAACAGCTGTGGAAGTAACAGTCCATGTTCACCCCACAGAACATCAGGGAGCCCCATTTTCCACTCTCTGGAGTCCTAAAACTGCGTTAGGAGTGGGGTTTGCTGCTGCTGAGGCCAATGCTCCTGCCTGGGTGGTGTTTCCCTCATTCACAGGCCACAGGTGATGCAGTCACATCCCTGCAGCTCAGCTCTGTTTCACACATCTCAGCTCCAGTCCTGCTCCCCCAGCCCAGCCTGAGCAGGGCTGGAGTGTTGGCCTCAGCAGTGCAAACAGGGATTTGCAAAGACATTTTTCAAGGCTTGTGTCAATGAATTCATGTGTGCCCCAGGGCAGCGTGTCCTGCTCACCTCAAACCACAGCCAGTGCAGGGGCTGCTCCTACACCATGCTCTGCTCCCAGGTGGTGAGAAGTAAAAATGGATCAATTTGACAATACAGACATAATCACTTCACCCTTCTTTGGTACAGACACTGGCCACGAGCACTGACTGGGACACTGATACCACAAGCACAGGGCACACTGAGTCCAGGAGCTGCTCAGAGATTCTGTTCTGCTATGTAACAAAACAAAACAAAAAAAAAAAAAGGAAAAAAAAGGCACCACTTTCCAAGAACTGCTCGCAGCCACGTGCCTGGAATTCTTGCTGCTTTTTAAACACACACCATATTCAGAATTAATTTTATCCTTTGAGAGTCCAACTGGAAATCACCAGCTACCGCTTCCGCTCGCCTTTCTGTGTTCGCTTCTTCTCCTTCTCCTTCCTCTCCTGCTTGGCCAGCTTGTCCTTCTCCCTCTGCAGTTTATCCTGCTCTTTCTTCTTCTGGAACTCATCCCGCAGCAGCTCCCGCTCCAGCTTCCTGGCATTCAGCACATCCTCCACGTTGGTGTTTCTGAACAGCGCTGGGGAGGGCTAAGGACTGACAATGCTCTGCCTGAGGGCACCTCAGACACTGCCTGGGCACATGGGAGGCTTGTTCTACCTCCCCCCTCACCTTCTGACTCCCTGCTTCCTCACCAGGCAGGTATGGAACTGGGGAATGAGGAATGCAGAAAGGAGAAGCAATCTCTGGTTGCTTTTCCAACCAGAAAAAACACCCACTCTTAGAGAAGGAAGGGTCTGGAGCACAAGTTGGATGAGGAGTGACAGAGGGAGCTGGAAGGGGGCTCAGCCTGGAGAAAAGGAGGCTCAGGGGGGACTTTCTCACTCTCCACAACTCCCTGACAGGAGGGTGCAGCCAGGTGGGGGTCAGGCTCTGCTCCCAGGGAACAGGGACACGGCAAGAGGAAACAGCCTCAAGTTATGCCAGGAGAGGTTCGGGTTGGATATTGGAAAAACTACTTCATGGAAAGGGTGGTCAGGCATTACTGGCACTTGGGGACAGGGGTTAGTGGTGGCCTTGGCAGTGATGGGGGAATGGTTGGACTCAATCCCACAGGGCTTTTCCAACCTTACTGATTCTGGTTTTTTCCTAGAAAGATGAGGTTGCCTACTGGTTCTTGAGACTGATGCGTAAAAATAAATATCAAATCTCTACAAACCAAAAAGGAAGCAAACACCCAGGGCACAGCCTCAAGTGGGTTCAGCTCTGTCTGACATATCTGAACACATGTGTACACACATGTGTACACACATGTGCAGACAGACAGGTACATACATGTCCCTCATGTAGGGACACGAATAACTTAGGTTTCATATTTAATTATGTGATAAAACCTGCTTCCATCTTAAATGTGCCAGCTGGGAGCTCAAGGATGGTCCCAGTTCTGAGACAGACATGGCCCCTTGGTCCTGCCCACCCTGGGTGTTCAGCTGCCTGCCAAGCTTCATTCCTGACACCATTTCCCTCTCTGGACACCAGTTAACATTAACCTGATGTTCTGGGAGCATTGTCCTCATCAATTAGCATGATCTATGAAGCTGTAAAAAGGTGGAAGAGAGGAGGAGAAGGAAATGCATGGCAGGGTTGGTGTGAGTGCTGCACACTGAGCACACAGACTGTCACTGTCACTGTGAGCAAGGTCAGGGGACACAGAGAGAAAAACCAATCCCCAAGCTTAAAAGGTGGCCCTACAGAAACAGGGAGACCAGCACAGGGAGAGAAGGATGGGAAACTCACCATGGAGGCTGCCTGCCTGACAAGCAGCCTGAGTCACCAGGAATTCAAAGGATACATTTTTCTGATCCAATATTTACAGCTGTCGTCAATCCATCCTGTTCATCCCCACCAGTGAGAGAGTTAAGGAAACACAGCCATCAGTAGTGATCTTGTGCCTCTCTACAGCCACACTTGACTCAAATATCAGCCTTATAAAGCCAGGAAGAAGCAGCTGGACTCTCACAGAGCAGGTATGCACAGCTCCCACCCTCAGCTCCTGCTGCTCCAGGGCCAGATGCAGTTGCTGGGCAGGGAAAAGCTCATTCTTCAGCACCATGAAGAGTTAACTTCTAACCCTCCCACTCCACACAGTCTGTCAAGGATTATTTCAGCAGATTTCTCCTGGGAAAGCAAGAGAGATCAGCACCAGCTGCTGAGGGATGGGGGCATTCACTGCTGTCCTGCCACACCTGGGCTGGGCAGTGCCACAGCCACATGCTGGGGACAAACACCCTCCCAGGAGCTCACAGCACTCCACAAACAGGAGCTCCCATGCTTTGTCCATGGCAATTATCATGAAGAAAGACTGCAAAGCTTCCCCAGCAGACCCTGCAGAGCTGGGAGGGCGTTGTTTGAGGGGGTTTAGAGCAGCTGATGTCCCTCAGAGCTCCCAGCAGTGCAGGAAAAGGATATTCCTCCTCATCAGTAACGTTGGCATACTGGGCCAGGAGCGCAGCCTTCCTCTGCTTCTCCTCCTGGGACACCTCCTTGGGCTTCACCACTATCCTGGCCTGCTTCTCCATCATGCTGGCGATGGCCTGGACCTCATCTGGCAGCAGAGGAGTGACAGTGTCAGCCCAGGCCACAGACAAGGCCACCGAGCTCCTGGTGTCACTCACTGCCTGCTCCCTGTGTCCTGCAGGGGAAAAGCACCCACCCAAAGGGAGATTTCTCACCCAAAAACACCCCTGAGCTTTTCCCAAGGGCATCAGTGGTGCTGCTTTGGGAATTCCAGCTGGGATCTGGGAGAGATGGAGCTGCTGAGGAGCCACCACGGGGCTGGGTAGGGCCAGCATGGGGCTGACACCCTGAGGTGACAGGTGATGGCACCCTGAGGTGACAGGTGATGGCACCCAGTGCTTCTCTCTTTGAGGGGAATTCCCTGGGCTGCACCCAGCCACCACCAGACACTGTTGTTATTCCTGGAGCAGACACTGTTATTTATTCCTGGAGTAAGGGAAGTTTCATAGTGAAACTGGAATCACTCAGGCTCTGCCTAATGAAAATCCATTTGACTCCAAATCACATTCTCTTCCGCTTCAAAGCAGTTTAATAAGTTTATTTAATACGTACTTAACCCCCATCAAAGAGAAATTCTGAAAACCTCAAGTGAGGGATCAGTTCCATGCTCTTCCTTTCTTTCCAACCAAGAGAGACCAACAGCTGATTTACCTTTTAACACTGAAATTCCACTGCCCATTTCCTAAAGTGGCATCTGGGTTTTGACAAGAATTTTTTTTTTAGCCTGTTAATCACTTATCCTCAGGACTCTGTTATTCTGAGTGGATACACACTTCAGTGGGGATTTATCCCTTTATGGAACCCCTGTGATATAATTTCACTCTGGAATGCCATGAATCCAGGCACACTGTGCTGCCTTTTTATAACAAGAAAAATCCCCGTGGGTAAGCACTGTCAGGAGCAAGAGGAGCCCAGCAGCAGCTCCAACAATCCCAGTCACTTGTCCTCAAGAAGAATTTACTTTATTTAATGCATGGAACAGCATTAACTTCTCCCTGTCCCCAGCCAAAGGCAAGGTGAGGCCAAGAGCAGAATTCCAGGATTTCTGGGGAAAGCCACTGAGCTGCTGAGTGGTGGAGCAGAGGGGTGAGGCAGAGGGGGATGCTGGGGCTGATGCAGTGACCAGGGACTGACAATGAGCTGTTTGCAACCAGAGGCAACAAGAAAATGCAAACCCAACAAAAAGCAGGATTTAGACCAAAGGGACATTCCATTGTCACGATCTCCTGTCAGGTCTGTGCCACTGCAGTGTCACTGATCTGTGCTTGGACCACAAATGCTCCCACTGCACAGGGACCAGGACAAACCTCCCACAGCTGAGGACAAGGGATGGACACAGGCACAGGAAGGAGCAGTGACAGTTTATCTGCAGCCTCACAGAGCTCCCTCCAACAAGCATTTACGGGGAAAAAAGGGAGTTTTAAGGGGAAATGTTGGAAGAGGAAATAGAGACACGTGAGTGAGGTGAGCAGCAGCAGCAGGGACAGCCCAGCTCTCACAAGGACACTGCAGTTGGACAAAGCAGCTGCTTTCCAGACTGCCTGGAGAGGAGCAGCACAGGTTTCTATTCCATAATAGCTGCAGGGCCAGCACTGAGCAGAAACAGCTCTGGACATGCTGGGAAAGGTTTCTGAAAAAACCACAGAATGGTTTGGGCTGGACCTTAATGACCATCTCATCAGAAAAAAAATCCTGTAGAAAAAAAAAAAACATACCAAAAAAACCAAACAAAATCAAAAAAAAAAAAAAAAAAACACCAAAACCACAGACACACCCCCAAAAAAAACCCCAAACAAAACAAAAAGCAACCAAAAAAGCCAAACCAAAACAATAAAAAAATTTTCAAAAAATAACCAAACAATCACCACAAACAAAACAAAACCAACAAAACACAAACAAACAAATAAAAAACCACAAAAATCCCCAAAAAATTCACAAAAGAAACCCCACCAAAAAGCAACAACAAAAAAAACCAACACTTTTCTCCTGCAGGATGATGAACCCAAAGAGCAGCAAAGTAAGTGAGCAGCAATGGAGTGAGAGGCAGGTCAGACCTGCAGCCATGGGGCAGCACTGGTTTAACTCCTAGCAGGACAAACACAAAATTCCCTCTGAGGTGAGGCCCTGCAGGTCACCCCACACTGAGGAGCAGGGCACAGCACTCTACCTTCTTTCTCCTCTTTGGAATCAACGACCTGGGAGTCAGACCACCTCTCCACAACCTCCCTGCACACATCATTCAAGAGATCTTCTTCCTAGAAAGGCAAAAGAGACTCCTCAGACTTGGAACAGAGCTGGCTGCATCAAACAGCACCAGTCAGACAAGAAAAGCAGCAGCTACAAAGGATCTGCAGGCCCAGCAGGCAGCTCAGGAACAGCTTTTCACCCCAAATCTGCCTGTGGAACACACACAGGACTCTGGTTTCCCTGGGATGTCTGGTCACTGTGCACATGGACACTGACACACAGTGCAGGAGAATCTCTGCTCC
>VZSJ01003870.1:0-22223 GCA_013398405.1 Pheucticus melanocephalus | reverse complement strand
GCAGCAAATAGGAATCCAGGGGAGAGTGGGGTACATAAGATAGACAGATGAAACAGAACAATCAGGGTAACTGGAAGGAGGGGCCCTGGTCCCTAATCCAATCACTCCAAGCCCAGGACAGAATTTTCTAGAAAAGAGGGTGGTGGACAGGAGTGACTGACAGGGCACCAGGGTAGGGACAAAGGGAAGGATACACAGATTATCAAAGAAACCAGGATGATTGACATTTACCGGGGAGAGGGAGAACCAGGGCAGAACCATTACAAAACAAGGGGAAACAGAACAGTCCAACTGAACACAACACAACAATATCTTTTTGATTTGTTTTTGGAATAATCCCGTTCATTTAAAAGGATATTTCTCTCAACCATTAATGTCAAGTGCATGCAAGTTTATTGTGGCAAGGTTTTCAAAACTGTAATAGGTAGCAAGGCTTTAAGGGGCTACAGTGATATCTTGTCTGAACAGTTTTTTCCTAGAGTTCTGACAGAAGGAGTGTACAAATGTGTGCTGCAGCCTCATTTCTCCAAAAGGTGGTTTTCCCCTTTTTTCCCTCTTTGTCATTAAAAATGTAAAGGCCCTTCTGGTTTTGTCAGTTGAGGAAGAAAATGAAAGGAAATTCTTTTGTGGCAACCCGGTATAGTAAAGAGCTTTTCAGTTAAGGAACTGCCAAAATACAAGAGATTAAAGCAGATGCATCTTGACACAACTTGTCATTAAAAATATATGTGGACAATAGGAGAACACGTCAAAACCTGAACATGTTTGATACATGCAACTTAGTTTAAAAGTCCCAGAACACTTGTCAAATATTCATTTTATCCTTCTTTTGATTCAAATTGAAAGTTTCCTATTATTTTGAAAAAAAATGGAAAAAAATAAGGGGGGAGAATAAAACTTGTTTTTAGAAAATACTTCAGAAACTTAAGAAGATTTGAGTAATTATGGTGCAATAAGGAAAGGAGCTGTGCCAAGAGCCAATAAGGTCCCTGGTACTGGAAGGTTGCAGAGATCTCCCATTTCTAAATTATGCTGAGCTCAATCAGGCACAGATCAAACCTAAATGTTCCTCTTGCTTAGAAAACTCAGAATAATGAAAAGAAAATTTACGCGGATGAAAAATGAAAAGAAATGGAAATCACCAAAATTTCAAGTGGCAGAAGACAATGAATTACCTGGGGTCTAGAAGTGCTCTGGGATGCACTGCAAGCCTGTTAGGCACAAACAGGACTGGGGAAGCAGCAACTGAAATTGTGAGAGCTGAAAATGCCCACTTTGCCACAGCTCAGCAACTGGATCTTCCCCTAAGAAGACAGGAAGATGGCTGGGAAAACACAGTATCTGTGAATAACACACTGAGGTGTTTCATGCTCTGCAATTCCTTATTTTAAGGTATAAATTTTGGGTTAAATAGCATTATTTATATTGTGATACCCTAAATTTATACCAAGAAGAGGGTTCATAAACCCGTGTGGTTTCTGGATTCAAATGTCCTAAAACAAGCAAGACTTATTTTTTTAGTGGACTTGTTGGTGTCTGGTTCTTGAGATCACCTCATGGATATCATTGTAGGGGCTATAATACACCAATGCTCCTCTGAACAGTGGCTATTTTAAATGTGCCATATTTATTTATTTTACATAAAACTACTCCCTGAATGCATTCAAAGTCAAATCCAAATACCTCAGTGCCTACAATACTTTTTATTGCCTTTGACTCCAAGAAAGGGAGTAGAATTCATGAAGCAGTCAGAGAAAGAACTCCTTTATGTATCACAAGCAGGAGCATCCCAGCTCTAAGACATCAGAAAACTACTGGAAATAATTGAAATTCTAGATAACAAGAGGAAAAAATCCCATCTTTATAATGACACAAAGATCCTTTTTTAGTGAAGAACTCCCAGTCAGTACAGGAAATACAAGAAAGAATTTTAATAGGCATTTGAATTTTCCTTATGGTGTTCGATATTTGCTAACATAAGATAAACATGATCATCATACAGTGTAACTTTTGTTATCCAGCATTATCAAATTAGTGACTCATTTGTAATGTAAATAAATATTATTAGTTTTTAATATGGAAGATTTACATAGCTAATGAAATGACTGTGAAAACATTGTCTTAGGGCAGTTAAAAGCTATGTTACATTTAGCAAAACTGTGAACATGAATACTTATTCTTTCACAGCAGAAAGAATAACCAACGTCTTATGAATATAAAATAATAAAGCAAATAGTGAAGAACATTTATAATCAATAATCATTCTGGGATTAATTTATGTAAAACTTCTTCTATTTTCAATACATTTTGAACTTAATGGATTAAGTTCACTCCATCACAATAATCAACATCACAATATTTGACAAAAAGCAGAGTAAAATGTATGGCAAACAATCAAAGATTTTTTATAAGAAAGCAGCTTATGTGAAGGAGCAGAAGATGTAAAATAATTAAGTCCTTGCCATAAGCTTAAAGCTCCTCTAATAGCACAGAAAACCTCCAAGGAGAGAAGACACTCTTTACTTCACCAGGGTGCAGAAGAGATGATGAAGAAAATATTTCCCCGTTATTTTGAAGATGTAATGACTAAACACCGGCATCATCACTCACCTTTTTACTCTTTTAAATTCTTTTTTTACCTCCAGTCTATCTCCCATTTTTTTTGGATTAAAAATGTCTCCATCCTTCAGAGCTATTTATGGTGTGTTGAACTTACATCAATCTGATGAAGCAGAGCAACATAGAAAAGTAGCTCTTACACTTGAGAAAATGTTCAGGATGAACTGACTCTTGGTGAGTGTCCTCAGACCTGAGATATTCAAGATGTGTTGTATCCTCAGTATTCATAGGGTTAATTGACCTTCAGAAAAATTACACTAACCAATGTGGCCAAAATCCAGTGGAATTTTGATTTTTAGTTAATTACCAGAAGAGAATACTCTGAGTAATTAAGTCACACTGCAAGCATAGGCTTTTATGGTTTGTGTGAGTAGCAACAATTTTTACATTCAAAATATATTTTACATACATGTCTGAACCCACAAAATCAGAGGGCTTTGGGAAAGCTGCAAAAGGCAGGCCTCAGAGACAGTAGAACTGTGATTAGAGCTAAGCAGCAGCCATAAGATAGGCCAGCAGAAAAATTTTTTAAAAAGTAGAAAAGCAAGGACAAATAGAACAATGGTCTGTGTATTAATGCTTGTCTAGAATAACTCCCTAAGCTGCAGAAAAGTTTATCCAGTGAGATATTAGGAAGTTTGAAGCTTAATAATGAAGCTCTGTGCATTGTGTTTTAAGGCATACAAGCAGGTATTGTATTCGAAATAAGCAAGCATTGTTTTAACCAAAGGTACATGTACTTATAGTGGTTGGATGGAACTACTGTCAATATGCTTTTGCTTTGTGTGATTGGTCAAAAAACTTATAAAGTGAGTTGTAACATTAAGTTCTTTGTCTGCTGCCTGAGATGTGTGCTGCTGGCATCTTCCCATTGTCATAACCATGTAATGAGACTGATGCTGGAAAATAATACAGCTCAAGGCACATTCCACAGCAGTCCTGCCCTGTTTGTGATCTTTACATATACCCCCGGCTGGCGATATATACAGAGTATGATTTGGCAGCAATGGACAAACTCTCCTATTTTCCTGTTTATTTTTACACATGGATTTCTTTGCAATGCCACATGCCTGATCCTGTTCACAAAGATGGGACATATTCCAATATCTTGGCTTATTAACTGCAATCTTGCATTGATTGGGATGCAGCATTCTTATCTCTGAATTACACTTTTTCCTGATTTTCTTCATTTCCACTATATCTGAACTTAAAATATTTCTCTATGTCCAAAGCTAGTTTAGATTAATCCTATTTTTTACAAACAGTTCTAGCTTCATGGGGTTCGAGCTAGTATGGAAGGAGGGGTTTGTATAAAGAAAGCCCAAGAAAACCACACAAAGCTCATAGGAACTTTTTTTTTTTCAATTATCTAACCAATGATATTCAGCTGCCAAACTTTAATTAATTAAATGAAATTCAGGCTCTCAGCAGTTTGGAGAATCTGAACTACTATGCTGCTTCTCCCTTATCTTGAGTTTGAGATAAACACTATCCATTCTCCAAGGCAGGCTGCAAGGCAGAGTTTGTTCCCATCTCCAAAGCATCTTGAATTCATTAGGTGGGAAGAGGTACAGAAGTGCAATTGGAATGCCCAGAGTGCCCTGAGGTGGGAGGGAGCAGTGCCAGTCTGGTCAGGTGTGCCCAAATCCCTCTGGTGAGAGGGGAGCCCGCTCAGAGTGCTTTGCTCCCCACTGCCCTAAATAAACAAACAGAAACAGTGCCAGGTGCCTCCAGCCACACATCTGTATCAGATGCAGATGCTGACTTAGGAGAAAGAGAAGTGAAACCATTGCCTTTCTGTGCTGACAATCCATCAAGCAGGCCCTGCTTGACAGTAATGACAGTAATAGCCTTTGGACCAGTGAGAAGGTTATTTGGAGCCACATCCCAAGCCTGTCAGAAAGAAATGGTCTTTTTTCCCCCCTTCTTCCTTGCCAGTCATATGAATCATCAAGTCCTCCAGCATTTTAGAATTAGCAAGTGCAGTGCAGAATTATGAAAACACATTATTCCCCTAGCCTCATTTCTCGTGGGCTAATTAGAATTATTTGACCCCAAAACTACAAGGGTTTTGATCAGATAATGGACTTCAATTAACAGGAAATTGTTAAAAGTACTGCACAAAGTGAATGCATTAGCAAATAATTTCTGCAATCAGTTCTGTAGGTATTTTGAATCCACAGAAACCAGTTTACTCATGGTTTTCCAAGGCGAATATCAAACTGGCAGAGTGTGCTTAGATGGGACATTGGGAATGAGGAATTGTTCCCTGGCAGGGTGGGCAGGCCCTGGCACGGGGTGCCCAGAGCAGCTGGGGCTGGCCCTGGATCCCTGGCAGTGCCCAAGGTTGGACATTGGGGCTGGAGCAGCCTGGGACAGTGGAAGGCGTCCCTGCCCAGGTGGAACGAACTGGGTAAGGTCCCTTTGAACTCAAATCATTCTGGGATTCTATAAATTTAGTTTTAGGCAGAGACCATGGACTGCACCTAATCCCGCTATCATCCATAATAAAGTTTCACCCTCTTTGCTCCATGAGAGGAGCAGCAGAATAATTTAGAGACCCTGCTCCTATGCTGGGAACAGACCAACGCATTTTGACGCAATGAAAAATAATTTTATATTGGACTAAACCTTTTCAAGGCACTCAGATTCATAGCTGAGATCATTTCATGTCTGACTGCACAACTTCTGCTGAAAGGTAGAGAAGGCTGGTCAGATAGCTAAAGTCTCCTCCTCCAGTATTTAAAACTAGGGGCAAATTTAATGTCTTTAAGTGCAGATCTTTGTTTTCTGGGCACAAGGGAACTTCACTCCTTAGTTCATAACTCCCCATCAGGTGTGCAATAATGCTGGGCTTAAGGGAAGCACATCCAGTGTCTCCATGTGTTCAAGGCTTATAAGTCTCAAAGAATTACTTTTTTTTTTTGGTGGGGGCTGACCCCAGTAGCCCCAGTGGAAGTCCTGATCCTTATTAGGACAAGAGCTGACAAACAGTTTTGCATCATCAGCTCAGAAACACTGTCTATAATTAATGAAGAGTTCTGATGTACCACAATCTCACTGCTTTACTGACAGCTATTGACATAACCCTTTTATTTCATTTATTTCTATATATTTCATATATTTCTATATAAAAATAATCTTGAATTTTAATGCTTTTTACCTTTGTCTAGTTCATGTTTCAGGACATGTCAAGCACAATGTAAGAAGGCTGGACACTCATTGCTGCAATGCTTGGAACATTAATATCTCTGCTGATGATTTCAATGGGTGCACCCTCTGTCTGCAAATTCTAAATGAGGGAGGGGATAAGAAACAATAATTTTTAAAAGGAGAGGAAAAGAAGAAAAAGACAGCACTCCACAATGTTTCAAAATAATTTGGTGTCATTACTTGTGCCATGAATACATAAAGTTACACAATGAACTGAGGTTAATAATAACACACTGGAAAAATGAAGCATTCCTCCTGAATGTGCCAGAGACTGAAAAGATTTATGCATAATCAGCAGGTATCCTTTACATTCCTCATGAAAATTAGAATTACTATGAGGCCTTCCCTAAAGTAAAAATAAAGCAAAAACCTCCCACTATAAGCCCCAAAAATCTGAGCAATAGAGCTGAAACTTTCAATAGAAGAAAGGAAGAGAGATAAATGGAAACATAAAAGAATATAGATCTGTGCTGCACCTGTTTGACCTTAAGGCATAACTCCTGCTCCTTCAGGGGAGAGTATATAGCAGCACAAAAATAAAAAAATAAAACCTGTCTGACTTTAGGCTCACCTTAAGAAGAGTCTCTCTCTCTTTCTCTCTAGCAAAGTTCCTTTTTTGGATATTATAATATGAGAGACAATTCCAGTTGGATTTATCCATATATTTTTAACTCAGACGTAAAATTTTGCTTCAGGCTGGAACTTGGCATACCAGGTCTCAGCCAAACATCAACTTTATAAAAAACCCAGAAGGTGAAGGGAGGCTGAATCCTTAACCTTCAAGACTGCAAAGCAGCAGCATATTTAAAGTAATACAGAATAGGAGCAAATCCCAGTTTTCCACACGAGAGCTGCAGCACATCACGTGAAGTATGGACACAAGCACATTTGTGAAGACAATAAACATTATTTCTTGCAGTTTAGATGCAGTTTTCATTACTATCAATATTTATTGTCACAGAGGGGACGTTTAAAGGTGATTTGAAACCTCTCTGGGAGGTGTTGTCCCCATCCCTGGAGGTGTCCAAGGAATGCCTAGAGGTGGCACTCAGAGCTCTGGGCTGAGTGACAAGGAGGGGATCAAGGTTGGATTTATGGGAAGCCAAAGCTAAGAATAAAAATAATCAGACATTCCAGTCATAAACATTGTTGCCTGATGAAATTTAGCACTGTCAAAAATGGCTGAATACTCCATTCAGCAGGGGTCTGAATGCTGGGAAGCTGAGCAGAATGCAGTAGGAGACCATGGAATGGTTTAAAAAGACGTTTTAAAAGATGAAAAGCCTTCTGAAGATTTACACTACGAAGACTGTTTTCTATTTCTTGGTTTTATTCTGAGAGCATTATGAACTACTGTATTAAAATTTTAGACTCTTACTGAGATGGATTTATCAGGGTTGATCAATCAGGCTTGCTGGACATTTGGCAAATGGGAGCTATTGTAGCAAGGGATCTTTATGTGTGTGCACATAAAAGAATGTCAGCATAAACTGACAAACAGTGTTATTTACTGAACAATTGCTCTGCTGGAATGTTAATGTTAAAAATACCTTGGAAAAAAAATTGAGAAAACAAGAGGTTCTGTGTAGGAGGAGAGAAAAATGGAAAAGCATAGGTGTGACATGTTCCATTTTCCACAGCTAAAATATAAGGAGAGCTGAAGCATGCAAAGCCTGGAGTAACACAGTGCACCTTGAGGGGGCATAAAGAGCCAGTTCCATGTGGCTGGGATGTATTGAACCACTCCTGATGGGAGTAGTCTCCCACAGGTAGGCACCTGAAATAGTTCAAGTTCACAAAGTGTGCAACTCCCAGTGCTTGCAGCTACTCTGCAGCAAAACTGGATCAGTACAGAGAGAGCCAAGGCATTTAAATACTCATCAAGGGAGAAAATAAGCTTGGAATTGCCCAGAGCAGTGTGACCTCATGGCTTTGGCCCTATTGCACACTCATATCCCACCACCTCAGACAGGAAACCTCTCATTCCATCTTCCCATGAAAAGCCCTCCTTAATCACTCCCCCACTGCTATCCCAGATCATATGTGAAGCTGAAGTTAACTTGTAAATTAATGCACACATACATTGTACACATACTTAAATAAAATAAATGCAGTTGTAAGGCTTACAATGCTTTCTTTCTGGGAGAATTCCAGATGAGTTTTATAATTTAAATAAAAGGCTGGAAAGCATATGTATAATCAATGTTTTATGACATGTTTTGGATAAATGAAAGGCAAAATAAAATGTAACTCTCTGCATTATAGAGGAAAGTGGAATTTAATTATACAGGTCTATCAATACATCTCTGAACTGTATTTAATACAACTGTATTTAAAACAACCAGTAGGTTGTTAAAGATGGAGAAAAAACACTTTTCAGGGAACAAAGGAAAAAAAAGGAATACAATAGAAGATGAAAACCAAATAAATAATTGAGAAATCCAGACAGCATTTTCCTGGTAGAATTCTCCACTAATTTGCCTTTATGGTATATCATAATCAGAAATTTGGATAAACCTAAACAATCTTAAGTGCACCAGTCATTCAGCAAACAGAGATACTCACACCATTGTTTTGGCCTTGCAATGGTTGTAGCTCCTCAAGTTCTGTAGCTCTTGCAGAAATGTGTTAACTGGGTCCCAGTCAGAGGATGAGGACCCTGTAGCAAGATTTGTTGGCTTTGGAGCCTAACAGTGGGATTTACAGACTGTTCCTCATCACAGGAATATTTGCCAGACCATGGGCTGCAGGGTGTCTCCAGTAAGGGCTCAGGGTGCCCCTCTGTGCTGCATCTTCCCGCAATCCAGTTTATTGTCATCTCAGCAGGGATGAGGGGCACAGTACCCTAAAGTGGGTGAGGCTGGAAGGGCCCACAGGGGCTGCTCTGGTGGCCCCTCCCTGCTCCCCCAGCGCCATCCCAGAGCCCAGGGCACAGCAGTGTGTCCGTGTGGCTCTGCAGTGTCCCCAGGCAGGAGCCTGCACAGCCTCTGTGCACCATCTGTTCAGGGCTGGGCACTGCCCAGGGCAGGAGCTCTGGGCATGGGCAGGGGCAGCTCCTGGGCTCAGGCCCTGCCCGTGGCTCTGGGGCCATGGCTGGGCCCGCAGCAGAGCCCGGGCCCTGCTCTGCCCCTCCCTGCACACAGGGACACCCAGGCCTGAGGGCCCCTCTCAGCTGGGGCTCCTCTCCAGGCTGAGCAGCCCCAGCTCCCTCAGCCTTTCCTGGGCACCGAGATGCTCCAGGCCCTTGCTCAGCTCCAGGAGCTCCTGGCCCTGCTGTGCTGAGGATCCACAGCTGGACACAGCACCCAGAGGTGCCTCCAGGGCTGGGCACAGGGGCAGGATCTCCCCTTGACCTGCTGGGAATGCTCTGGCTGAGCTGACGCTGGAAGTTGATCCCTTTTAAAAGCAATCCTGCAAAATGAATGATGAGTTTTACATCAGGACCTCAAACCAGCCCAACAGCAAGGTACCTCAGGGTAGTTCAAAGGAGAAAGAAGACAGACAGGACCATCCAGAGGGTGAGACCATGGCAATCCTGAGTTAGAATGCTTAAACTTCTTTGTATGCCACCTCACATGCCAGATCCAATAAGCACATTCAGCTCTGCCTCACGCTATTGAATTCTCCTAAGACACAATGACCAGCTCTTATTAGAAATGGGAGGCAGAGAAATACAAGGGGGAAATTAAAGATGCACATTCACAAGGGGCAGGGAATAGATTGACACTTTTACATTACTTGGCTTTTTAATCAGGTAAACAAATTTTCTCTCAAAATCCATATGAAATATCATTAATACTCATGTAAATACTTTTATCAATTATATAGTGTATTCTTGCACTGTTGTGTGATTATACATGTGCATTAATCTTAAAAATTAAGAAATTTATTTTTTATTTCAGAAGTAGGATGCTTGGAGAACATAACAGAATTTTAAATTACTATTTTTATTAAATTGGATGTCCAAGATAATAAATTCCAGGTTAGTTTTGCTCAATATCACATAGGAATGAGTCTGCTCTTAAAATAATGTGCATGTTTTAACTGCCCACTGAATCTCCAGATACCAAAAAATGTCCTTCGGGATTTCTCATTTCTTCTAATTTTGTCTCTGCAAGATTTTTATGTTTAAGGTCCCTCCCAACCCAAATCATTCTGTGACTCTATGAAGTTCTGATAAATAATATTAAAAACAGTGAGATAAAAGCAATTAAAAAACCAACCAAATAAAAAAAAAGGTGACTTTCATATGCTTTGATATTTGTGGTTTAGGTATAATTCCACATGTTAACTCCCACAGGTAAAGAACTGTGGTAATTAAAACAAACAAAAAACCTCTTTTTGGATCTCTGCAGTCACACAGAGTTAATTTGGCAAAGTTCTGTTACAAGGACAAGTTTACTCTGTGCTGTGCATTATGAAGCATTTACACTAAACCAAAACCTAACAGAATTTTCTAAGAGTTGAGCACATAAACTGTACTTTGTTTTTTGCCTAAAGCGTCTTAAATCTACCCACTTGGAGGAAAAGACATGATCAATAACAACCTGTAAGAACTCCAAAAGGAGACTTGTGTAGTGCAGCAGGAAGCTGAGGGGAAGATCAATGCATAAACATCAATGTACCTGGAAGCAGAACTGATTTAAAGGGTCAAGAAGCAGCAGCCAGAAAATGCTCTCAGGCTCCATCAGGGATCCAACATGTCCCAAACCTGAAAACAACTTCCTGGTACATGAGAGCAAATACCTGAGGTAAGCCATCTTGCTCTTGCCAGGGGGATAAATTGTCATAAATTACTCAGCACTGACTGCAGGGAAAAACAGGGAGTTACTGCCAAGCAGCTGATGTGGAATGAGATCTCTCCCCAGTTCATCTCAGAATTCACACTGTGCAAAGCTACAGAACAGATGCAGCACCTTGCACAGATATCTGCAGGATTAATCCATTTCCCTAAATCCTGTAAAAGTCAGTGAGAAAATAACACTTCTTAACTTCTACAAGGTGAATATGAAGGATGGACTTCCTGTGAAGGGAATAGGTTGCCTTCTTCCCTGCTTCTCATCAAAAGACCTTTTAAAGGAAAATGAATGTGTTCTTTTTCTTAATACATTAAATAATAAACTGATACATAATGCATTAAGAAGACCACATTAATAATAAATGAGCAAACAAAACCAATGGCATCCAATTTGGCCAGTGGCATTCTGATCAGGGCAGTGATTGTCCCCTGTGCTGACATTGCTAAGGCCGCTCAAGGGCTGCGTCCAGTTCTGGTCTCCTCACAGCCAGAGAGACCTTGAGGGGCTGGGGCATGTCAAGGGAAGGGAACAAAGCTGGGGAAGGGGCTGGAGCCCCAGGAGGGGCTGAGGGAGCTGGAAAGCAGCTCAGCCTTAAGAAAAGGAGGCTCAAGGGGGCTTTTGTGGCTCTGCACAGCTCCCTGACAGGAAGGGACAGCTGGGGGGGGTTGGGCTGTGCTCCCAGGGAACAGGGACAGAACAAGGGGAAATGGCCACAAGTTGTTCCAGGGGAGGCTCAGGGTGGACACCAGGAGGAATTTCCCCATGGAAAAGGTGGTCAGACCTCAGCATGGGCTGCCCAGGGAGATTTGCAGTCCCCATCCCTGGAGGTGTTCCAGGAAGGGCTGGAGGTGGCACTCAGTGTCTCTTGGCTAAGGACAAGTTGGCATTGGGCACAGGTAGGAGTAGGTGGGCTGGGACTACTATTCCAGCCTAAATGATTCTGTGATTTTATGAAAATAGGAACACTGCTGTCCACTGTAAATCCATCTAACCTTCTCACCACTGCTCTTCTAAATCAGGAGTAATGCCAGATTGCCACAAAAAGATATCAAGATTGGTCCAAAAAAAAGCAAGAGTTAGCAAAACCATGAGCAGTTTAGCTGCCCCAGTCACTGGAAGAGAGCATGGCTGCTCTTTAGCTTTCTTGGGGATTGTATCCATTTACCTTGTTAGCTGAACCTCAGAGCACAGCAACAGGTAAAAAATTGAACCAGTAAACCGCAGATTAGGGAATCTGCTGTCATTTTGACATCGCTGTCATATCTATCTATTACCAGTCCTTGTGTTCCCACCAGTTGACAAGTCAAATATATGAATCCATATTGGAATTTCTTTCATGTCAGTAATCATTAGGGAACATGTTACAAGTACCACAGGTTTATACGAACGAACAGGCTCACAATCTGTCCCTGTAAAAGTGACTTGCACTACTCAGTGTTACTTTTATCAATAGATTTACTGCTGCAAGTTCTTATAATTTTCCAAATTGTATAAATGACAATTAGTGCTGGGAAATTACTGGAATCATAAACAAAAAGCAATCCTCCCATATTCCACTCCTTGCATCAAACAACACTCAACAAATCAGTACCTGGCAATTTCTGTGTTGCTTATATGGCAATTAATAACCAACTTCAAAACATTTAAATGATTGGGTTTATTAGTAAACATAAAGCTATTACATGCATCAACACACTTTGCATTAAAATTTTGGCTACATTTCTCTTCAGAAAATACAGAAGAAACTTTCTTTACAGATCTATACCATTTTTTCAAAGTTATATCATACCTACCCATGTGTCCACTACTCCTATCCTTGTATTAATTTGCCTGGTAGAAATATCACATTTGGAAGTTCAAAGATACTCATATCTCAGTTTTTGGAAAATTTCCATCACAGTTGCCGCCCTTCATTTCTCAGGTAATTAAACAAGTTACCTGATAATATCAGCCCACCCTCATTTTCTCCCAACTAAACAGACAAATGCCTGAACAACCATTTATCACAACCCTTTTTTGCTGCTTCTTCTGGCATCTCCTCACTCCCATGGGGCTGGCTGAGCTAGAGAGGCTGCTGAGCACAGAAAATGAAATTCAGACTTCCAGTAATCAGAAGGGTCAGAGGCACAACCCAGTGTGCTGAGGGCTAGGGCAGCACATGTGAGAGCACAGATGTGGAACTGGTTTATTGAAGCTTAAAAAATAACCTGTAAAGTGCTTACATGTATCTACATATCTCTGTTTTGCTTCTAATTACATCAGAAGAACTGTGAATTGAAGGGAAAAAAATCCAAACCCAATCTACTGTTGTCTGCAGTGTTAACTGAGCTAAAAAAACCAGACTTTCAAAAAAATCAGTACAAAATAACTTTCAGTAGGCCCAGGCTTTTGTGACAGTGTGAGAAGACCTTTAAGTAAATAAAAGGGCCATCAATCCACAAGGGCCTGTAGGGTCAGATGAAAGAATTTTGAACCCTGTGTTCATTAGGACATCAGTTAAACGTTCTGAATTTCCCTAGCTCTCTCCTGCACTCCCCAAATCCCAAAATTCTTCTTGGTTTCCTCTTACTCTTAATTAACCTGACTCTATCCATGATATTTCCAATGATTTGTAGTGAATATTGCTCATTATTGCTGCTTATCAATTTCTCTTGAAGATACAAAGAAATTTTAAACCTCCACTTGAGGGGGGAAAAAAAATCTGGTCAATTTTCTTCAGTTTCAGCATCATGAACACATGTATTTTCAACAATTACTTACAACATAGCAGGTACAATTCAAGATGAAGGCACATCTTGTAGTTCATAATTTTTGTGAGTTTACAAGGGGGAACACAATCCAGAAAATTTTGTAATCATGAAAATCAGCCTTCAGAAAAGAATTCTGATTACTACATCAAAGTTCCCCATAAATCTCAGTAGCTGCTTCAATTCAGAGAACTCCAACTAAAACCAAGAAATTAATTGTTTTAGAGGAGCATTACAAATAAGATAAACAAATGGTCATTTCCATGATTTTCCTAGACTTTAATCTTGGGATAAGTAATCTAGTAGACAGAATAAATTAAAAAAAACCCAAACAACCTTCTCTCTCATTTTGCAAAAATGAATTAAGAGGCAACGAAAACAGTATTATGATATTTCAAGTATGTGCCTGTAGAAACCGATTCTACTCAAATTATTGGCACATGCTTAAGAGCAAAGAAAACCATTCATTTCAGCAGGAAGCAGAAATACCTATTGCTGGAAGTAGGAAGGGTTTACTCAAGAGACCAATCTTCTTATGCTAGGAATTATTTAAATTAAGGAAAAATATATGTAAGACAGTCCTCCTAAAAGCTACATTTTTCATGTGGAATCCTGGAGCAATATATCCCTTGAGGAGGAGGCACCAAAAGCAGACAAGTTACAGCTCATGGAGCTCCAGCAAAGTAGTGCCTACCAGATTTCCTGAATAATTGAAAAGGCAAAAAAGAAATAAAAAGTGTTTGAAGCAACCTTTTAATGTCTAATCAATTCTGTGTGTTTTAACTGAATTTATATTGTTTCTCAAGCCTGTTACTTTTTGGCAATAACAGGGATTTTTTGCTATAATGCCAGCAGTTAAAGTTATAAATGTGTCTATATCAACATAAAGACACTTCCACACTAGGTGAAAAAGGCAATTTTGAATTCCCATTCATTTACTCCCAAAAATAGAAAGAATCCCAGGAGGATCCTTCAGATTTACATGAACCTTACTACACCTATTCATAAGGAATAGTTCACCTCCCAATATCATCTAATAAACCTCTGAGGGAAATGGTTTATGAGCAACAGGAAAATAAACAGGATTTGAAAGATCTGATATTTAAAAAAAAATTAATAAAGTGACAAGATTAATGGACTATACTGGATGATAATTTTCTGAGAATAATCCTCTAATGTCAGGATGAAGTCAAAATAGCCTAATAAATCCTTTCTCAGCTATGATATATTAGTAGAAAAGTATTTCTGAAAAAAAAATATTGTTCACAGTGTTCTCAGTGTGGCAGAAGAAGAGCCATCCTATAGGACCTCAACAAGGAACTTTATATTACTAGCTCAGAAAACAGAAGGATTTCTCATTAATCTTTCTGATCTGGCAGACTTTCCAAGGTAAGGATGGTTATCTACCTTATAGAACAAAGAGTGCGGCTGGATCCTATAGGTATTGGCAAAAAGAACAAAAAAAACCACGTCTATAATCTGTAGAAAATTTCAAGGTGAACAATTCAAAACTTACATTTCACATATATATATATATTTACATGCGAAGGACTTGAGCAAGATGTTTTAACATCACTGTACCCTATATAATTAAAGACTGCTACTTTTTAGAATGTTTTAAATATATTGAAATTAACTCAGGACTCAAATAAAAATATCTCTATTCAGAAAAGAAATCAAAGAGAATTGGTAGCTACATAAGAACTGCACATATGATGAGGAAAGGAAAACTGCAGCACAAACTACTTACCAAAAAAAGTACTAACTTTATCTTAGATGTTACTCAAACTTGCCATTCAGCTGGAAAGCTGACAAAATTATATCAGCCAACATTATGGCCCTGCAAATTCCGTTATTAAAAAATTCTTTGTAATAATTTTTTGCAATATTTTTTAAAAAGCTTTAAAAGCCCCACCCCAGCACAATCTCTGAGAAAATGTAATTGGGTGGCTAATATTACGTCTTAAAAATATTAGCTTGCTGGACAAATATGTACTTTTGGATAAGCAGCACCTGACCTTACAGCATCCATTTTTCTAAATGTTACAGCCCTACTAATAGTTTCAATTAAATAAAAATTAAAGCTGAGAAAATATCACAAAAGGGTAATCTAATATTTGGTCATTAATGTGCTTATGTAAAGTGATATTTACAACAGCATTTGGAGATCCAGGAAATATTCCAGGAAAAAAAGAAAAAGTAAAAAGAGCTTTAATAACTTCTACTCTTCTACGACACTGAACATTTGTGTCCTGCACATCACATTATCCCCAGAGGTACTGGAAGGGTCATCAAGACCAGCTCTTCAGGCTTGAAGAATGAAACTTCCTTAAAGAAATTATTTATGAGAACATCAAGTGATAGGACAAGGGAATAGGCTCACATTGACAGAAAATAGGGCTAGATGGGATCTTGGGAATCAGGAATTGTTCCCTGGCAGGGTGGGCAGGCCCTCGCACAGGATGCCCAGAGCAGCTGTGGCTGCCCCTGGATCCCTGGCAGTGCCCAAGGCCAGGTTGGACATTGGGGCTTGGAGCAGCCTGGGACAGTGGAAGGTGTCCCTGCCATGGCAGGGGTGGCACTGGGTGGGATTTAAGGTCCCTTCTAACCCAAACCCTTTCATAATTCTCACAGACCAATCCTTCGTCTTCAGGTCAAACAATGCTTCCATTGCTGCCTTACACTGGGCAGAACTTAGGACAGGCTCTTAACATATAAAATGACCTTGGTATTAGTGAAACAAGGGATTTCAGTGTATTTAAGGGGCCTATTATTTTTTTTTTTAAATTAATAAAAAAGCTTTTCCAGCATTGCTACCATTTCCTCAATCCTGGGGTAAGCAATACTCTCAACCCCTGGAAACCTCCAGAGCCAGAAATTTTACTCCTCTCTGTATTCATGGCAACTGGGAATAACTTCCATGGATTAGCTGGTTATCTTCCAGCTACTGCCATTCAGCATGTCTGTGATAAAAAGGGGGAAAACTGCATGGAAAGTTGGTAAAGCTGATTGGCACACACATAGAGCTGGTGCTGCCCTGCCCATCTCTGCTCACCTGTGTGGACCAAGGAGGGAGGACCACAGGGACAGGTGCCCCTGAAACAGAGGTGACTAGAGGCCTGGGAGGAGGAAAGAGCAAGAGACATTTCAACAACAACAGAAATGTCTGAAGAATTGTAGAATTCACATGAACTCCATGTTCCCTTTGCTCAAATGTACCCCAACCTCCTTGAAGATGTTATGGGGTTATATCTGCCCCACAAGGAAAAGGTCTTCTAAAACTCAGCTATGTCATTTTTGTTATGCATTCCTTAGAATTTTCATTTAGTTGCAGATACAGCCCAATTTATTGGACAACAATATTTTTACTTCAAAGTTTCCTAGGAAAGATAAATTTAATATTATTAATGTCTCAGTTTGAAAAGACAGGTGTCTGTTAAGGGAGGCAGGAGCCTCTCTTGAAATAGAAAATGTAAACTCCTCCCCCAAATTATTATAATTTTGAAATTAAGGGGGCTCTCAGGCAAAGATATGGGAGTCGGAATAACAGTTCTTTATTAGGAAGAATAAACATGCACTAATATAAAACAACACTGCCAGAGTCAGAACAGGAGCTGACCCCCTGTGGGTCAGGGTGGTGGCAGCAGTCCCATTAAATGGTGGCTCAGCCCTCCTGCAGTGCCAGGTGTGGTTCTGTTGGAGCAGTGATCCTGTAGAAGGGTGGAGTTTTCCTCTGAAAATCCAGTGGTGGTGTAGATGGGCCTGGTCTTCCTCTGGGAATCCGGTGGAGAAGAAGACTGCTCCTCTGGGAATCCAGTGGAAAGGCCATCCTGGTGTCCCAAAATCTCAGACTATATCTCGGTAGGAATGCTTGGCTCCACCCCCTGGGTGGAGCATCTCCCCATGGGATGATGTAATTTCATCAGTCACGAAGTGACACTCAATGACCCATTAACAGAGGGAGGGAGGATGGTCAAGGGAGAGATAAAGCAAACTGCCCCACCTGATTTTAACAGCTGTCCCATTAACAGCAGATAACAGCCCCACCCGTAACAGATGGAATAGAATACACACCCTGATCACATCTTGCATTTGCAACCTAAGACAATTAAATTTTTTTAAAAAAATTAAACTAGGCCCATTGTCCCACTGACATCCACAGAAATTTCAGAGCGCTCAACCTTGATGTCTTTGCATGTTGAAGACAATGATAAACCAACATCTATTTAATGCTTGTACCTCCTAGAGTTTCTGGTGTTCATAATAAACTCAGCAGTTTCTCCCTATTTTATATTAATTGGTGGGCAGCCAGAAGTTGTGTTTTGCTGGAAAACAGCACATGCTGGCAACATGGACATTTGTTTCAGAAATCAGCATTACAATGAGAAGGAAAGAAACTAATTAGACAGCAAGATATTAATTAATGACATCCAGGTGAGAAAGCAGAGTATATATGCCAATATATCAATGTTACAACAGAGAATTGCAGTTTCTTCATTGAGCTTTCATTAACTAAATAATGCTATCATTTAATATTGTCCTTCTGTAGACAGTAATAAAGATTAAATAAAATCAGAACGACTGAGTACACCAGTATTTCCTTGTTTTTTCACAGCATTATTGTTTATATCAAGTAAGAACACACACTGAGTTACTTAAGATTTCCCCTACAAAATTCTCTGAACTTTCTGAAATTAATTTTCATAGCACACAATGGAGCAAATTTTCAGAGCTGGTCATTTGCCATTTAAATTTTAAATAAAAAGTGCATGATTTCTTCCAAGCCTTCAAAATCTGTGATGGTAGGATACAAGAAAGTATTTCTGAGAACACTGCCCAAATTTCAGGCAGAATTCTGAAACTCTGATGTTTCCTACAGTCAAATTCTTCTCCATTTACCATGAAAGTCTGATTTATCCATGGGGCCTAGACTTCAAGATGTCTAGTTTGTATTTCAACAGAGACAAAGATGTGATACCTCCAGGAGGGAGAAAGCTGTGAATAATTTCTACTTCCTACACCAGGAGGTTTTGGGACTCAGGGGATCATTTTTCTTTGTGTAGAAATGACCACTGGAAAGTTTTTCTTTCTAGGGTGTGGTAGAATTTGAGTCCTCTCACATTCCACACTCTCTTTGGAACAAGGAGCTTGTGGAGCTGATGAGACACTGCAATGAGAAGCTGTGTTCCAGCCCCAAAGTCGTCCCAAATAAAGCTTCAGCATCCTCACTGAGTTAATTGGGTTTTGCAGGAACTCCTTTTTGAGGGTGAGAAAAGATGGCAAGTGCTCTCTTGTGGCATTGGAACTGCATATATTAAGAATCCTTCTGCTTTATGTAGTTTATTAAATCATCAGCTGTTTGTGAAACTTCATAGAACTTCATCCCTTTCAATGCAGAGGCAACTAAGCCTACCTTTAGAAAGTCTTGGAATCAAAATATATTCTTTATATATTGAAACTCCATCTATTCCTCAGCACAGTCACACTCCTGGTGCTCTATAAAATGTTAACAACTGTGAGAGCTTTCAGTGTATCTGTCATTGCCACCTGAGCTTCTCAGCCCACTCCCGGAAAACTACCGCAGTGAGATGTCCTGGATTATTCCCTTACGTTATAACCTGGAGGGAGATGACAAGAAAGATGGAGAGAGACTATTTACAAGGGATGGAGTGACAAGACAAGGGGGAATGGCTTCCACTGTCACAGGGCAGGGATGGATGGGATATTGGGAAGGAATTGTTCCCTGGCAGGGTGGGCAGGCCCTGGCACAGGGTGCCCAGAGCAGCTGGGGCTGCCCCTGGATCCCTGGCAGTGCCCAAGGCCAGGCTGGATGGGGCTTGGAGCCACCTGGGATGGTGGAAGGTGTCCTTCCAAGCCAAACTATCCTATGATTCCATTATTATCTTTTCTATATATAAAAAGCTGAAATGGAGACAAAATCACTAAGACACTGAAGTGCTTAACCTTACCAGTCATTCATTCATTCATTCATTCATTCATTCATTCATTCATTCATCCATTCATTCACTCATCCCACACAATCCTGAAACTCTTTTTATCCCTTTCATTTCCTGCGTTTTTCCCTCATCCACTTCCATGATTTTGTCCATCAAACTGACCAAACTGTGAAACATGTGGCTTTAAATATTAACCTGTGGGATTCTTAATGTAGCTCTGGCATACAGAATAATTCCTCTGTTCTCACATCACTAATTTTAACAATTCTCAGGGTTAGTTATCAATAAATTCTCTTGGAAAATAGTTGGTAGCATTTGATCCTCTGACAGTCAGTGGTACAACACCAACCCTGGGCAGAAGAAGCTTAAGTTGCTTTGAACAGGTGACAGTAAATATCATTGCAATAGTAAAACTTGATTGCTGAATTATCAAAGCTAATTTTGAGAACTTGGTTCTTTTTGATTTTCTGTGATTTTGTGATTCTGTTCATTTTACCTCTTGACTTTTCTTATTACCTGCATCTTTCTCTGATTTCACAAATTTCTATTCAAATTTCCTAATATTTCCACCACACTCTCTTCTCCTGCTTTAAATTCTGTCTTCTTTTACACTTCTGAATTTCTCATTCTTCTTCTTGACAATTTTGTTTTTGATTAGTTTAATCTGAGAAATTAAGGCCCCACTATGACTATGTTGGTTAACATAATATACCTGTATCTCACTACCATAAGATAGGTTTCCTATTAAAAAATCCTTCTGAGAAGATGCTAACACTTCTTTCTCATAGAGCACTTTAATATGAAATATTTTTCAGAGATTAATTTTATGCATCATTTAGATGAGCTAAATCCCAAGTAAGACAGCCTTTAGCATAATTATTCTAAATCATTCCATAACTTTTATGTAACATAATAAATGTGGACTTTATTTGCTTCTGGGAAAATAGTTAAATTTTGCATGCATTCATAACTAACCAAAGTAAAAAGTAATTAAAGCTTTTCAGTACTTGCTGATAAGCATTGCCATGACATAGCAATTAAGCCCTCAAAATATCACAAAGAAGATGCATGAAATTATAGTCCATTAAAATCAGTATTAAAACAGGGAACCTGCACAAGTTTTTGTAGTATACACATATGTGTAGCTCAGGTGATGCCTGGAAATGAAAGTACCCATGTTCTAACAAAAGGAACTGCTCGAGTCTGGCTCTGAAGAAAGACTTTCACAAGTTCAAAAACAATTTTCATCATCGGAACAGATGGGAATCTCTCCTCTTGATGGATTCCCACAACAGCTGCCCATCCTAAATGCCCTCTTTATTGTCTTTACACACACAAGGGCTGCAGGTGCTGCTCAAGAGAATGGATAAGGAATGTCTGGAACAAGCCTGGAAGCTTGGGCTGGATGGGTGGCATCTCACAAGGCACCTGCCTTCATGGCAGCTCCAGGAATGCTGTGGGCACTGTCACTACTGCATCCCACTACAGCTGAAGGAGAACAGGCTGTAAGGAACCTGTTCAGTCTTTTCAGCTCTCCTTCCTATAGTCTATGGCTGGCAAACATTTTTTCCCATTTTTTTATTCCTTACAAAAAATATATTTTGAATTGTTATGGATCATGTACAAAGTATTTGAAAATCACATCTAAAATGCTAAACTTCTAGTTGGCAAAGACAATTGCAAAAGAAATCCAGATGAAAATCAGAATTCACAGAATGCTGGTTCACCAGCATCCTTTCTTCCAGTGGCTAAGCACAGTAGCTATGTGTGCCACTAATTCCATCAAACCTGGGAGTATTCCCAGACCTTAGGGTAAAAGGCAACTTATCAGTGAGTCAGACTTAGCTTATCTTTGCCTTTTCTATCAGTACTCCCTTGCTGCTGCACCAAATGCATCTGACAAATATTGTGATAAAATTCTCACAATATGGGACATGGAACTTGAAATTCCTGATTCCATGTCCCTATTTGTGACATTTTCCACTATCCCAGATTGCTCCAAGTCCCAGTGTCCAACCTGGCCTTGGACTCTGCCAGGTGTCCTAGGGCAGCCAGATCTTCTCTGGGCACCCTGTGCCTGGGTCCCTCCATCTTCACAGGGAACAATTCTTTCCTAATATCCAACATAAATTTCCCCTCTCTCAGTTTGTACCTGTTCCCCCTTGTCCTGTCACTGCAGTTCCTGAGGAATTGTCCCTCTCTGGGTTCCCTGCAGCCCCTCAGAGCCTGGAAAGAGCTGTGAGTTCTCCACACAACCTTCTCCTGTCCAGACTGAGCAGCCCCAGCTCTCCCAGCCTGGCTCCACAGGGGAGCTGCTCCAGTCCCCTCAGCACCTCCATGGCCTCCTCTGGACTTGTTCCAACAGTTCCATGTCCTTCCTGTACTGGGGGAGCCAGAAGTGTCCGTGGTGCTCTAGGCGGGGTCTCATAATGACAATAATCAATCATAAATATATGATTTCTTTACACCACTATAGACACTCTCACCACACATGGTTGTCAAGGGGGTGGTTCAGGGAAGTCTTCTTATTTTGCCATCCCTCATGAAAAGTAGGACTTAAAAGTCTCTTCGCTCCTTCTCAAGATTATTAAGACAATATAAATCCTTCTTTCCCCCCATTTTCTGAAAGGTTTTTTTTCCCCATCTATACCCTTCCCATAAATTTTAACAACGAAAAATTACAATAAAAAGAAAAACACACCCCCCACCAATCTGGGCTGAGGTTTCACATACCCAGTACCATCAGAGTGCATAGCACAAGGAGAACAAGCAGATTAAATGCAACTTGTTCGCAGATTTAGGGCTAACAGATCTTTAGCATTTAGAGAATACTTGCAAGTCATTAACCCTAAAGGATTACTGCAATGGAGAATATGTGTGGCAGTGGG
>VZSJ01003869.1:119945-155541 GCA_013398405.1 Pheucticus melanocephalus | reverse complement strand
ATCAAAAAGAGCTTCCTTGGCTTTTTATCTCCCAACTCACTTGTTTCTGTTAAATAAAAGCCAGATTTCACACAAGGACACTTCAGAAAGAGTGAAGGAGTGTGAGGGGGGCTTTTTACATGTTTTTTTGGTTGCTTGCTTGTTTTGTTTTTCCTTAGGAATAGTTTACACTTTGTTTGTGTAGCTGCCTGTATTAGTGTTTCTCATGAATACATTTACTATAACACCTAGGTCTGCTCTACAAAATTTAGAAAAAAGGAAAAAACATCTCCACAGTGAACATCCTCCTTCCTCTACCCCCAAATCCACACGGCATTTCAGCACATTCAAGTGAAAGAAACCCTTAACCACTGACACAAATGGGAATTTTAAGCAGAAAAATTCCAAGTCCTCATGGCAGTCTTTAAGTTTTAACACTGTGCCTTCCTCTACTTAACAGAGCTCCAAGTGCTGTACTTCACAAAAAAATGGAGAGAGGGAATTCTGTTCCTCTTCTTATGCCAGTAAATTAGAAATGACAGGAGAAGCCTAAGAGTGCCATGCACAGAGTCATATCCCACATCCAGAAATCTGGCAAATAATGGACCCCAACTAAGTTAGTTTTCTAACAAGACAAAGTGGGACAACTTTCCTCAGCTTCCAGTGCAGGTTCTGAGCTGAGAATGTCTCAAGCACCAAAAGTCAGATGAGAGACAACCAATAAATGAGAGATGCAAAACTACTTTACATAACTAACAGCAACACAAGCACCTCCAGCATCGGTTGAAAACACAAGGAAGTTCATCTTAATTTTGGATTTAGGCAGAAACACTTGTAAGGTGTAATTCCCAGTTCCCAGTTTAAGCCAAGAGATCTGACTCTGGGTGCCATGCAACACTGAGTCTACCCAGTGGAAAACCACACTCCACAGCTTTCAACAAGGATAGAAATGTTATTCTAGAAGAAAACAAGATAACTGTTCCTTTCACAATGAGAAAATATCCAAAATATCCATCAGAGTTTTACATGTGAATAACCTAGTTCAGAGCTCATTAAATTGACTTGGAGAAAAAAAAAATCAACTTCTGTACAGTGATCTCTAGAAGGCCAAAGTAACCAAAGGAATGGGGGAATGAGATTAGTGGAGGGGGGGGATATAGTGTGGGTATCTAGGATAAGGCAAGACATGGCATATAATAAAGGATTGACAAAATTTTCATCCTAGTTTCTTCAAATTTCTTGTATGTCATGCAGTGTTGTTGCTTTTGGGTAGTTTGGAGTTTATTTTCCCACCAGACAGCCAAATGTAACTACTGTTATTAATACAAATGTCAATAACAGTTATACAGCAGTGGGAAAATACAGTGCACTCAGCATTTCATTATGGAGGTGTGTTAAAATGCCTCTGCAAGCCTGTCTGTCTAGTAAAGTAATCAGTGGGAATTTTATTAAGGCTGCACATTGAGCTAACAGGAGGATTTATGGGACCCACACGTTCTGAATTTTTGTGGATTATTCTAGAAATGGTTCCTCTTATCCAAAGCTATATTTAAAATGTGGAACTTTCAAACCTAATTCTGCATTTCATTAACCAGGCCCAAAATGCTATTTTAGAAGCCCCATCTTAGAGAAAGCTCTTGCTAAGCACTGCTGGTGGGATAGGAGGGGACCCTCAGGCATCTGTGTGCATGAAGCAGAACCTGCACTGGGTGGCCTTGGCTGGGGAGCAGCACACAGCCTTTCTATGGGGTTTATGCCCATATCCTTCCCAGTTTATAATGACTTTACAATGCAACAGACTTGAACAAAGCTATGGGGTGGTGGGCTTTTGTATGGAATTGGGGGTTTGGTTTGGGTTTTTTACAGCAACTCTTTTTTCCCATTGTACATATAAGCAATTTCAGTGCTTCTGCTCTTTCCATACTTCAGGTGGACTAATCTGCACCAGCTCCCTTTGATTTACAGATTAAGCCAGTAATTCTCTGCACAAGTCCAAGGTCCTTTAGAGAAAGCCACTTTCAGGCTTGTGTGCAATTACTCTACTCTGTGTATCTCCATGAATCTTGGAAGAAACCTCCCAGACACTGATGTGTACACATTATCTGTTGCCTTCCTTAGACATGAGAGAGGAGGAAAGAACCAACTGAGAACAGATTTAAAGAGGGGAAAATGTAATTTATGTCACCTGCCTGACAATTTAATTGTAATTGAGGTCTATAGTTATTTGTGTGATAGCAGTGATTTAAAGCTTGATGCAACTCAAAAATGAAGGCAGGGCTTTAATAAGGCAGCCTTTAACAGAATCAATACTGAGAATTAGCAAGAAAAGATTATAAAAGACATGAAAACAGTTTTTGCATTTTATCATTTATGCAGCATACCATGGCTGTCTTTTGCCTTATTTTGGTGTTCAGAAGTGCAGCTGAACCACAAAATCAGGAAACTCGAGCAAACAGGAAAGCTTTTGGCTTTTTTATGGTTAAAATGCATAGGTAGAAACACAGCTCAATTCCAGAAATCCCATTTGCTGAAATGAAAACCAGGCAATTGAGACTATTGCAAACTGCATCAGAGATTAAACCAACCTGCAACAAAGGAACCTTCATTCCAAATGCAGAATTTACATTGTCTGTAACTGGAAAGTTTTTCACAGTATAGAGGGACACTGGAGTGTTCTATAACTTCTATTACCCCACAGTAGCAATGCAACAAGGTCAGTGTTTAACACAAACCCTTCTTTTTCTTTTTGCCCCAATCTTTACAGGGAGGTCCTATCCAGAACCGAAAATCCAAGCGCTGCCTGGAATTGCAGGAAAACAATGAAAATGAATTTGGATTTCAAGTGGTCCTTCAGAAGTGCACTGGACAACGCTGGTCCATAACAAATGTCCTGAGAAGCTTGTCATTATAGCAGACTAAATTTTGTACCCATTTCTTTTGCTACTGTGTAGCAAGTACTGCATTGTCGCCTGCTGTACTGTATTCCTCCCTCTCCCCATGCCCCCAGTTCCTTCTCTCCCCTTTTTTGTCTCTGATTTGATTTTGTGAGTGTGTGGAAATAGGGTTTGTGGGCTGGAAATAAGGAGTTTTTATTTCACAATGATGTTTTCACGACATTTATAGAGATGCTGAATGACAGGTGACGGGTAGGCTATCCTAAAATATTTTACAACTGTAAATATTAAGCAAATGGAGAATATTTATATCTCAAACTTTTATTGAATAAAAAAGTCCAAACACTATTACTGTGTAGGTGTCTCCATGGAAATCAATTTGGAAGCTAAGTGCTGGTTTCATTGCTTTCATTAACCCAACCCTGATCTCAGCATGTTGCTGCAGAGCATCAGAATTCTGCAGACTTGTGATAAAAAGTTCTACCTGCCCACCAATAGCTGCAGCAAGGGAGGATTTTCCATTCTCCCTCCAGAGATCTGTCTAGGCCACTGTAGCTACTGGTGTGCAAATGCAGGGGAAAGGTCTAGGGTGGAGGTGTTATGTCCCCAAGTATTTTTCCTCTCCAGTACCACTTAATAAAACCCCAGAGAGAACCCCAGGGCTCAAGTGAGGCAAGGAAGAGAGTTTATAAAAAAGAAGGGAAAAAATATCCAAGAGAAAAGCAGCAGCTACTGGAAGAAAACTAAAATATAAACCCTGACATTTCACAGTGGGCTGGCCTCCATTTCAGTGGCTGAACTTTCCTTCCAATTCTTCATTGTTTTACAAGTCCCTTTTTTAAATGCAGTTGTTCCCTGGGTACTGCAGACTTGGGTAAAAACGGCTCTATCCAAGAGAAAAAGGTATGAATTCACTCTGCTTTTCTCCCTGCCTTGAAGGAGGTGTGAATGCAATTCCATATCACTTCATCTCTGCTCAGCCTGGTGAGGAGAGAAAATTTGATGAGGTAAACCAGAGCACTGGGATTACTAGAGTCTATTTCCAGCTGCTTTTATTTGTATGTAAATTCCTTCTCTTTTATCTCCTTTCTCTTCTCTGTTTGTTCTTTTTGTTCTGTTTGCTACCCTAAGCAACAGTCCTAACCTGTTTTGGAGCTGGTTAAGTGCCAGACTGTCTTTTACAGACTGGCTTCACATTGAGGATCAGCTCACAGCATTGCTTCTTGGGGCTGTGTTCCTTGGGGCACATCAATTTAAGGTATTCTAACTTCTGCTATATATATTTATCATCTAGGTAGATGTACAGTTATCATAAATCTGCTTCTCAAGGAGGAAAACCCCGAGCCCAGCAACAGGAGAAAAGTCATAGAGGTGGAGATGGGCTGAACACCTGACCTTTGACTAACTTTGACTAAAGGCCCCTCAGCCTTTCTGAGTAAAAAAAAAACACATTAAAATTAGAATTAGAATGCAGAGTCATTTTGAGCACTCCCTAATTCAGCCATTCCAGATGAATGGGGAAGAAACTGCATGTTCAGACACAAAAAGCATGGAACACATGCAGAGTAGCAGGAGACAAAGTGAGCTTCCTTCCAGCAAAGATACTGAGGCTTTGGTGCATGGAGATGATGAGGAAAACACAAATGCTGTGGATCAAATCAGTCTCCTCTTAACTTCTCCAGGCTTGCTGATGTGGGCCTTCACTTTTTGGTCTGGGGATGGTTTTTTTATGAACACTAGAAGGAGATACCTAGTAAAGACTTCAAAGAAAGGTGCTGAGCTCTGAATTGCTGTATTTCATACCATGAAGAGTATCCTGTGCCCAGAGAAGATTGGAGTTACTCCTGATCACATAGCAACAGTGTGCTGATGCCCACTGCCAAGTGAAAAAAAAAAAAAAAAACTACAAAAAAACCAAAAAACTCCACATCCTGTTGCTATAGAACACAAAACAAAACTACATGCACGCTGGAATCTCCAAGGCAAAAAGAAGGGAAGTTTCTTTTCTGACTCCAACATTTATAGACTTTCAAAAGTGACAGTGGGCTGGAGGATGACAGTGCCACCTCTCCAATGACACTGGACAAACCAACAGTCCATCAAATTTCTCCTCCTCCAGAAAAGAATGTAAAACAATAATTATTTACAGAAAAGTGCGTGAGAAAGTTCATTACAAGAATGTAAACACCAGAAGGCTTAGAAGAACTTAGAAGAACAGGGTGACAACACCCTGCTTAAGTGAACCACACCATGGTACCAAACCACAGCCAGAGAATGGTCTGGGTTGGAAGAGGCCTTAAAGATCTCTGGAACCACCCCCCTGCCATGGGCAGGAGCACCTTCCACTCAACCAGGTCGCTCAAGCCCCATCCAACCTGGCCTTGATCCCTGCCAGGGATGGGGCATCCACATCTCTGCACAGCCTGTGCCCCACCACGCACACAGTAAGAAAATTCCTCCATATATCCAACCTAAATTTCCCCTCTTTCAGTCTGACCCCACTGCTCCTTGCCCTAGTGTTGAGTTTGTGAGGGTCCCCAGGACAAGGTGAGAGATGAGAATTTGACTCCATGTTCTCAGAAGGCTGATTTATTATTTTATATTATATTAAAGAATGCTATACTAAAACTATACTAAAGAAAGAGGAATGATACAGACAGAAGGCTTAACAAGAATGAATAATAAAAACTCGTGACAGACTTGTCAGAGTCTGACACAGCTGATAGTGATTGGCCATTAATTAAAAACAATTCACATGGAACCAGTCTTTCACCTGTTGGTAAACAATGTCCAGACCACATTCCAAAGCAGCAAAACAGGGGGAAGCAAATGAGATAATATTGGTTTTTTTCTGAGGTTTCTCAGCTTCCCAGGAGAAGAAAACCTGGCAAAGGGATTTTTCAGAAAATAGGACAGTGCCATCCCAGCACCCGTGTTCTGTACAGCTGAGTGAGCCCTCCCTGCTGCACCCCAGCTCCAAGGCTGCTGTTCCCTTGATTCCCATGGGGTGTGCACTCAGAAACACTTTTCTTCAACACCCTTACAGGGAATCCCTCACTGGTGACTGTGGATTTAAATTTGAGCATGCTGCAATTCTGGTAACTACAGCAGAATTACCAGAATAAAAATTCTTGGTGGGAAACCCTATAAATCTGGACTTGAAAGGTTACTTTATACTGCAGCAATTTGGCTATAGGTAAAATGCATGATTTAAAATAGTCTTTTCCCTTTGTTTTTATAATGGAGCAAACATTTTTATGTGATAACTTAATAAAAGGGAAAGGGGTTGAAATCTGTGGGTAGGCCTACAAAAAAGGTACAGTAAAAATGATGAGTGTACATAAACATTACCATTATTGTGCTCTGAGACCTCAGGCCTCTGAACAGACTTTCTCTGACAAGCTTCTCAGAAAAACACAACAGCACAAGCAGAACTGAAGGATGTGGCCACATTTCACTGGACACTCTTAGCAATGAGCTGCCCTCATCACCACTTTTTCAGCTGCACAAAAATTACACAGCTAGAGAGAGGAGCACTGCCTCACACTGTCAAAGAGAAAAATAATCAAAAGTACCAAGTGGAAAATAAAATTCATCTTCACTTTCAGGAAAACTATAGAAACTTATTCAACCATCAGTTGCCTCAAAAGGTAAAATCTATTCCTTAACAATAGCTGTTTGTGTCTGGGGAGTTTTGTTTGTTTTAAAGAGGAAAAGCTAGCAAAGAATACCATTCCAGAAGTCATAAAACTCCTTGACTGAGTCTAGTCAGAGATGAAGATGACCAGAAAGATGCAGTCAGCTCCCTCTTCCTCCTACTGCTTGACAACTATTCCCACATATTTTGATCAGTGTTTCTTGACAAATAGCAGTACACCTACCACATCTACCAGCTGATAAGGATATACTGACAATTAAAGGAAATACAACATTGCAAGAAACCCTAAGCCTTCTTCCTACAGTACTTGCTTAAATATTTATGGACAGCAAATATCTTCTCAGGTATCATCCCTTGTACCAGGATATCACCTACAGTGGTTTCCCTCTCACCACATGAGCACTTGGGGCAAGCTACCAGCACCAAGGAGGAAAAAGCTGTGCTGGTGACGTGAGGACAGCCTGCAGAGAGAAGGTGTTAGGGTTTGGCTGCTATCAGAGATCCCTGGGCTGTACAGTCTTCAGAAGAGATCCAGGTTCCAGGGATTTATTCATTTATATGTTGATATACTTATTTTTACAAAGCTACAGCTATTCAGGGGCACGGATTACTGACACCATACCCATTCATTCCCAGCTGGAGCTCTGACAGGAGAATTCCTGATTACCCTTGCCTGCCTGATCTTTCCAGGCTGGCCAACATCTGCTGGGAGTGACTGTGCAGAGCATGGTTTAGGATTGTCCTCTTTTGGAAGAGGCAGGTTTTTTAGTTTCATCTTTCTGAAGGACCAAAATTTCATCCTCCAACATCATGTGTCTTTTTCTGTGTCTGTTATAAACAGAAGTTAATCAGTCAAAACTAATCACCGAGCCTTTTTGTGTATGGTAATCAAGAGGTGGTTGCAAAAATTATAATTAAGCAAGTAGCTGTCATATGTCATTTCATACTGGGTAGCACTGAATACTTACTTAGCTGGAGATATAAAGGGAAACAGATTTTAGAAGGTCATACTTACATTTTTCAATCAATGTAAAAATGTGTCTGTAAGCACAATTTTGCTTGCAGCCCTAAATTATGTGTATTTATGTGTGTATATCTCTACATCATCAAATACATGTAAATTTATATCTAAAACATAAGCATGCATGTACACAGCTTACTGGCCAACCACAACAGAAGAAAAATCACATTAAAGTGCACTTTATCCAACTACAATCTTTTAAGACATGCAGATAAGACACCAAAATGTCAGGTTTGGTTCACAATTACATCACTGCTACACAGAACACCTTCAGCACTGCAGCTATTTTTAATGCTGACAAAAAAAGCAGGACACATGATCCTTTTTCAACATTTTTTCAAGGGAATGTTAGAAGTTTTCCACACTAACTTCTCCAACCAGAATACAAAATAGCTGTGTGAACACAGAGGCTCTGGAGGCAATTAGCAAGGCTTTTATCTAACAATGCATTTTCTACTGATTTTCTAAATTTTCCCCCTGCTGCACACTTTGCTTTAAAAATACTTAAAAGTGCAAAAGTTGAGTCTCAGGTCTGTCATTCATGGCTATATTCTTAAACAGCAAAGCAATGTATTGTTGTTTACTGACTAACATTAGCTTTGCATTGTCAGATGAAAGTTACAATTTTACCTGAATTCAGTCTTGTTCTGAATAGTCTGGGGGGATTTTTATCATAAACCATCTGAAAACTTTTTAGCACTATAAAAACATAACTTTCATGATAATATATTGTTTCCAGTGAAGTGGTGTCATTTGAGGTGCATGTATTATAGGACAGTTTTTTCAATTAAAGAATATCATCTTAGGATATGAAAACAACAAATATATATTAGTTCAAAAGGCCAAAGGTGCATGAAATTTTCATTCAAATTCTAAAAGGAAAGAAACTGAGTTTTCTAAATAAACTAGGCCACAGTTTAGAAGGTGGTGACTGCTCAGACCCCAAAGTATTAAGAGTTCAGTTCAGCCTTTAAACTCTGCTGACATTCTTGGTCAGAAGTCTGTGTGGGTGGTAGTTTGGGGCTTTTTTAAAATAAACAATAGCAGGCAAAAAATTTAAAATAAAGACTCTTTCTTACTCCTGGAGAACCAAAGCTCCTGTCAGCACACACAAGGAATGTTGTGAGCCTCAGCTTGTCATTTGGACTGATACTCCCTTACCTTCTCTCATTGCTAACTAAAATCACTTGACTTCAGTGTTTTATTTCCCCATCTGCTCTAGAAGTGCCTACCAACAGCTAACCTCAGGAAGATCTACCCATTTTCTGCAAACACAGATAGGAAATAACAATATTTAAGTGTCCATAAGTGCCAGTTATTCTCATACCAGTTATGAATATTTTGCTGCAGATGACAAGAGCACTCGTTCAAATTTGAAACAAGCCACCAAAGATTACATTCTTATTTTCAGCATCTGTTAATAAGGGTTTTCTGTGCATCATATTTTTGTGATTTACCATTATTTTATAGTTTTCTATATTCTCATAGACATTGTTCAGCTGTTATAACAAGAAGTATCACTTGAGTTAAATGCTCTGGAAATGCTCACAATTAAAGAGGAGATTCTAAATGTCCCAAACTTGTGGACAGATCGCCTTGAGCAGGCACTGACAATCACAAAAAGCATCCTGTTGCACAAAAAGGATCTTGCCACCAATACTGGATGCTGAGACCTTTCTAAACAGTGCAAAAAGTACAACACAAGCATTGCAAAGATAAAAATTAAAAGTTGTGTATGGACAGCACTTTCCAAAACAGGTCTTGTGCTTTAGGCATTTTTGCTGACCATCAGATCTGGCAGCCATTTAGAGAGAGCTTCTTTTATTAAGAGATGAAGAAAGATCATCACTCTAGAGAAGTGAATTACCTTGACTAAATTTTAGTGTTCCTCACATGCTTTGCTATTGAACACTTTTTACCTGGGTATGCATTGCAGGAGGGAAAAAAATACCACAAAACCACCAAACCTGTATCAAAGATAGCTTTCAATTTCTGGCAGGTATCACTTTCCTCATCTGCCTTACTTTCCTATTCTTAGAACACAGAGTCCAAATTTCAGTTGAATAACTTGCAAGGCACACAGGCTGACTATGTGTGTGATGCCTAATCCTTCTGCCTGCAGCTGAATGCAATGTGTACCACCTCCATTTTTCTAACCTGTGTGTATTGTGCCTAGGCACTTAAATGTTAGATTTCTATTTAGCAATGAACAAAGTTAAAGAAAAACCCTCTCTTACACCAATTTTTTAGCAGAGAGAAGTATTCAAAGTGTCAGTTCAGACTTGAACCAGTTCACATTTAAATCATTTTATTGTTCCGTAGCGTGACTTCCTCTACTTGGTCTCACAATCATAACTCCTGTCAAGGATGGCAAATTTAAATAATTCTTCTTGAGAGTAAAGCTTTCAAATATTAAATCCTTGACTGAATTTTCCTAGGAGAGATTGAATCACATGGAGATTTCATCATCTGGAAAGATCTGAAAAGAATACTGTGTATCATATCTAAGCTCCCACAGGTCAGGCTTTACTGGTGTAGTTTCAGAAGCCTCTCTGTTCACTTTGACTTTAGATTGTCTGCAGAAGTGGTCATTTACTTTATGGAAAACATTAATGAAAGATGAATATTACCTGAGTCAAATTAGCTTGAGAGCCATAATTTTCTCTTGTATATCAATTTCTGTGGGGCAGCTTGCAGTTACACAATTTCCAGGAGGAACATGGTTATAAAAACCTGCCCCTTTATTATTAATTCCATCATGGCCTATTGATCCATGCTGTTCTTTTACCCCAACATAATGCCTTGCACTGTTAAGGGCACAGTGGAATCAACAGATTATTAAAGATTATTACACAAGTCAGAGGTACAGGAAAATGGAGTTTTCCAGTAGATTTTGCTGTGCCTTGTGTTTTACCCAGAAATAGCACTTGTATTACTCTTGCTTTTTAAAAACTGAGCAGAAATTCCTCTGGCATGAATGATACTGCCAACAGTTTCCTGTGAAACAACAATGGTTTTATGCACCACCTTTCTGACCCCTCCTGCTGCACCACTCTTAGAGGAATAACAACCACCAAAACCAGCTGACAAAAAAAACCAAAAAGCCACCAAAACAAAGCTGACAACCATAAAAAGAAACAATGAACTGCTACAAACACATCTCAGAAAAAATGAGTTGAAGTTTGGCTTGAGGCCAAACACTCACAAGCTTGCAGGCAAGCTGCAGGCAAGTGCAGCCCTAATTTCACAACTGGAAGATGGGAATGTGTTGAACTTGTGGAACTGCTCCAAGAGATGATACAAACCTTGCTGCAGAGTGTTCTTATCTTACCCATTCAGCACACAGGCAACAGCTCCTGTATTGGAACAGGACAACTCCCATGGCAGGGAGAAATGATGAGGAAGACTCCATCTTATCAGAAGGCTAATTAATTACTTTATTATACTATATTATTCCATACTATTTTACACTATGTTACATTACATCTAAACTGAATCTGCCAAGCACTCACCCTGCTCACACTGCCCAGAATCTCGTGGCTGTCACCCACAGTCCCCACACACACACACACCTGGCCCTCACAGGCCAAGGGAACAAAACACCCTCACTGTGGGTGAACAATCTCCATATTGCATTCTGCTGTGGCACAACACAGGCACAGCAAATGAGATAAGAACTGTTTTTCCTTTCTCTGAGGTTCAGAGAATGTGAATCCCAGAAATATTCTTGGGAAGAATTGTGCCTTGCTTTCCTCAGTGAAGAGAAATGTGGCACACTCCTGTGTGCCTCCTCTCAGGTGTTTGGGTGGGATCACCAGACTCTGGACAAGTGTCAGCCCTGGTGATGGCTCCTTCCTGGGTGGGATCACCAGACTCTGGATAAATGACAGCCCTGGTGATGGCTCCTCCTGGGTGGGATCACCAGACTGGATAAATGACAGCCCTGGTGATGGCTCCCTCCTGGGTGGGATCACCAGGCTCTGGACAAGTGTCAGCCCTGGTGATGGCCCCTCCTGGGTGGGATCACCAGACTCTGGACAAGTGTCAGCCCTGGTGATGGCTCCCTCCTGGGTGGGATCACCAGGCTCTGGACAAGTGTCAGCCATCACCCTTCCCTGAGAGCAGCACACAGAGACTTGGCTGCCAACAGTGAGGTGTAAAGCAGCAGGCTGTACTTGCAGCCAGGCTTTCTGGGTAGCCAGAGCTTTGGCAAGGAGTCCTGGTGCTTTGTCTGCCTGGGCAATCTGTCTGCATTTCTGGGCAGCTCTTGCTTCCCTGTCCCCTAGAGAAGGGTGAGGTTAACTTAAACACATTGCTACAATCCTCATCCTGCTCCTCAGCAACGGGACATCTCAGTCTCCCCTTCCTTCAGTCACATGCAGCTGAGCAAAAGAGATTTATGCTTCTCCCAAACAGTACAATAGAAATACCAATAAAGATGCTGCAATAGTTGCCATAACAACTGGTTTTAACTGGAATAGGAGTAAGGAATACAATTTCTTTTTGTCCACAAACTAACAGTGTGTTCATTATTGCTATGCAGACCCTTGTAAAGAGCTGAATTCTTTTAAAGCTGTTACCCTTGTGGATGTATTTTAGATCTGCCTTTTACCCTTCAGAATAATAACAATTCTAATTAACACCCTAGGTTCTGGTGTATGCTTCTGCAACTTCCTGCCCATATAAAGCCCAAGATTTTTTTCCTACAAAATTACTGAAACAGAGATAACATCAACTTGTCTGTAGAAAACATCACCTGTACTTCACAGGCAGTGTGAGTCCATGTTTGTCTTAAAGATAAATTGTAGTGATCAGTAACAGCACAAGGCAACAGTGACCACGGAGATCAGAATACTTTTCTGTATCTCATTATTCACCAGTCTATAAAAAGGGGACAGGGGCTCAGTTTGACATATGTTGTCATTTTTCCAGACTGCACTTTTCAGAGATTCACATGTTTCCAACCCACTCTACACAAACAGGGAAAGCAGCTGGTTTGGCCTGAACACCAGGAAGGAGAACCATGTCCAGCTGTGGCTGCAGACACTCACAAAGGGCCAGAGAGAGAACAGAGAAGAGAAAGAGTTGTTGGCAGAGCGTGCAGGACACACAGGGGTGACAAATCCCTGCTTCCAAGTGCAGCACCTTGCACAAAACATGTGGAGTGACAGACTCATAGATCAGAAAATAATTCACAATTCTTAAGGTAGGAGGGATTCTCCACTTGTTGAGCCTCACCTCTTGCCTAGCAGGGCAGGGTGCTCAGAGTAAAGATAGGAATTTCACTTTAAGGTTTAAAACTCCCAGCATATGGGAGTGTGTGGTGGAGAGAGGAACTGCACTGCAAAGTCTTGGGAGAACATAGCATGTTTAATAGCTGGTCACAGAGAAATCAAGCCAGCACAGCATTCTGGTTATTTATTATGTTGTTTAAAGTCCCAAATGCAATTTTTTTTTGTAATTATCTTGCAGATATTTTTAGTGCTGCACTCTGTCTATTTGTAGTATCTTAGGAGACAAGTGATTCCATGTCCCCTAGAAACTGCAAGCACCACAGCCACTGGCTATGCACAGAGGGGATCCAGCTGATTTTTCCAGCTGTTACTGGAAATAGTGAATGTCACAGTTCTGCAAATATCCATTCTGACAGCTGGCTAATTTGGCCTGCTCCCCCACTCCCACAGATGCTCGGATAACTCTGCACCAGTGCTGCCATTCCTCACCCCATAGAGCACCATTTTCATTTTTTAATGTTTTCTGAAAACTGGTAACTTTACACAGCCTATGCATTCAAGTATAACTTCCTCTAGGAGAAATTCCCCAACAAATCACCCCAAGGAATTCTTTTAAGGGGCACATTATAACTTATCCCTGTATATATTTACACAAAGCAGCTGCTGAATCTAGGGGATTGTTTGCAAACGTGTGTGAAGAGACAGCACTCCCTCCTGTGTGAGCCATGGTTTCCTACAAACCCTTGTTCCTACAACCTGATGGACACCCAGAGCTGACCAAGGGTTCCTCAGCTTGGCTGGGTTCAGTCTGGCTCTGCCCAAGGTGCTCTCACAGCCAGACTATTGCCTGCACTGCAGAAATGCACTTCTGTGAGCTCTGGCTGCTGGGCATCCAAAATGATCTGCTTCTACAGGCTGCTCTGCATTCAGAGCAGCTAAGTCAACAGAACTGTTTCCAGCTCTTTCATCACATTTTTACGAATAAGCAACACACAAATTGTTGTTCTGAGTTTTCCTAAAGACAAACTGGGCAGGAAACCAAGTTGGATGTGAGGATTCCATCTCTAATGATAGTACATAATTATGCCTCTAATGATGTTATAAAATTATGAGGTAAAGCATTATAGCTATTTGAACTTGGCAATCATTTACATTTTCAGAACTAATACCTTGTAATTGCAGATCATTTTGTCACAGCAGCAATTTCCCCAAAATACTGGACTTTATTTTATACTATTATAATGAAGTGTTTACATTTACAATAAAAATAAAAATAAATTACCATTTACCAAACAAACAAAAAAAGGTCACATGTCAATATTTCAACCTTGGAATTAAGAGACTGGATATAATTAGGCAAAGGAAAGGGAAAAAAAAAGGAAAAATAGCTTTTAAATATTTCCTTTCCAAAATTAAGGCTGCTCATAAAACAGCAATTGCATATGACATTATGTGGTTTAAAGTATTTCTGGAGCAGCACTAATTAGGTGTCACAGTTTAAAAATAAATAAATTAATGTACAATATTCATTGTTTTGAATATCTTCTCAGACCTTAACAGGTGCTCAAGCTCCTTTACTTTTTAGACACTTTTCTAGTGGCCAACCTTGTTTTGCAGGCTTTCAGTGAAACAAACTTCTGACACTTAGAAGAATTGCAATGTGGAAATTGTTAGCCTACAAGGAGTTTTAGGGAAATTGTAATGAAAAACCCAGTAAAAGTTATGATAGTACACTAGGAAAAGCCTGGACTATTTGAAAGGATCTGAAGTGTTTCATTTCAGTCATTAGTGGATTAAACACTGAATCCTGCCATGATGCAGGTTTTGCTTGGCACATGCTCTTCTGCTGCACCTGGCTCGTTTTTAAAGCTTCAGCTTCACCAAAAATTATTATTAGGTACAGAAGTATGGGATGTAATTCCTGAAGATGTGGCTGGTTATGTTCTCTGAACCCTCAGGTAAGTTCAGTCACTACTCAAAAGCAGCAGGATGAGAAGGTGTGCCTGCTTTCCCTTTTGCCAGCAATTACCACCACTCCCTCTGAAGTGGCAGGTACATTAAATAACCTTGTTTCCCCAGGAATAAAAGCCCATTTTTCCTTTCCCCAACTTTCAGGGGAGTGATTTTCCTAAACAGCACCTTTTTGCAGTAGTCTGGCAAGGGTTTTTCCTCTCTTCAGTGTACTTGATCACAGTGTTTCTAATTCATGGCAGTGGAACCATACTTCATGAAGAAAAATTGGAGCTGCTGCTGCCACCACGCCTGCTGACCCACAGGAGCTTGGTGCAGCACTTCATCACAAGCCAAAGGTTTCAGGTGTTATAAATGAGAAGCTTGACTAGGCCAATATTCAAGCAGCAATCAATTTATTATTTAATATGGTAAAGCATGAGCAAGACAACACTGGGTACAGTGGGGGAAGTTTTCCCTCCAACTGCACACCCATAGTTGAGGCTTACTGGTATTTATAGGGGTACTCATCAGCTTTCTCAGCAGTTTCTATTCCAAATTTTTACTCATCAGCAGTTTCTATTCCCATTTTTTACGTCACAATTCTATACACTATTGTGATTTAGTTTTTCTCAGGGTGTATCCCAAAAGGAGTATCCCAGGTGGTGGTGGTCTGGTTTCCAAAAGAAGGAAGGAGTGTCCCATCTGGTGAGGTCCAGCTCCCCAGATGTGGGTCCACCTTTTAACTGCAAGGACTATAAATCTCATAACAGTGATGTCCAGCTTCCCTTGGTCAAAACTATTAATCCTGGAGTTGATGTTCATCTTCCTTTCTCAAGCTGCTTTTCTCTATTTTGTTAAGGCATGAGATAAGCATGCTTCCTTTTTATATATTCCAAAGCTATAGTTTCAAGGATACAAGCAATATTCTAAAATTATACTTCAAAAGGTTATTATTGCAGAACTCTCTAAGGCTTAACTACAAGCAAAGAGCAACCTCCTTAACGCTTTAATTCAAATGCTTCTAAATCCACTAAGGTTAATTGTGAACAAAGGATAGGTACAAAGGCCTTCTTCCATGCTTTACTTTCCTCAGTTATCATTAGAATTCATCTTTGTAACTGTCCCATGGTCGGTCTCCACACATATCACAGTCACAAATACACACATTGCCTGTATGTACCTGACACAAAACTCAGCTTTGTATTTCACACAGGGGACCCACTTTACACACAGCATGCTCCCATTGTTCCCACGCCAAAACATCTCTTCATCAGCATTACTGGTACCTGCAAACAACACAGACTAGATAACAGGTACTGTGGCAGTGGTAGGTGGAGTGCTGTGCTAGAGATGGGGGAACTTCTCAGGTGATCTTTCTACAAAGGCTAAGTTTGCCCAGAGAAACAAAAATCCATGCTGAGGGAAATACCCCTCTCAGTTACAGTAGGGTTAATCTGCCCCCTTTCTATTTGTGGGAACTCAGCACATCCCTCTGGATGTCCTGAGTTGCCAAGAACCCCGTCAGGGGACTCGGAGAGCCTGGCATGCTGCCCAGAACACCTGGAGACTTGATTTTGACCCTTGCAGTGAATTGCCAGCTTTGTATGAGGACGTGAAAGTCACACAGGTTTGAATGGTGTAATAATAAAATATGCACAGGGTGAAAATTTTAGATTTTTAGGATTTTTAGTATGGGGGTTATGGGGACAAGATGGAGGAATCAGGGTGTGTCTAAGTCCTTCTTTCTTCTTCTTGTTCTCCATTTTCTGCTGTGATGTTGGCACTTTGGGATTGGTTTAGAGTAGAGGTGCACTGTCTAACATAGGTGATAGGTATTGGGAATTAAAAGTAAATATGTTACACGTAGTTTGTAGTATAAAAAGACAATACCAGGCTGCCCTGCTGAGCAGAGATAAAATTTTATAGATAAGAATTAATAGACAACCTCAAGACTGAAAAGCAGAGTCCAGACTCGTCCTTCAGTTGCGCGGGCTGAAGCAGAGACATCCTGCACATCCTCGGGGCAGAGAACATCCACAGCTGACCCGAGATCTATTGGCTCTGAGTGCTCTCAGTTCTGATCACCTGGACACCCTCTGAGGCCCTGTGAACAGCTGCCCTCACAGTGCTGTCAGCCACCACATCTAACCTCAGTCATGACTGCACTGAGTGGCTACTCTGCCGCGCTACAATGCCTTTCAAGTGAGCATTTAATAAGTTATGTTCCCCTCCCATTCCAGTTAGATGTTTGGCTTGGATTTCTAGCTGAACGTTTTGAAACAATAGCACTAAAATTGCTGACTTTCCAGTTTCTTTATCATACAGTGGGTAGTTGCCACCTAAAAATAAAACTGTGAAGAATTTCACAGAATACATCAGTATCATTCTAAGGCAAATGTGGATCACATCCTCAGCACACATCCAGTTCCCTGTCAAATAACTTAAGTATAGCAAAGGATATCATAATTAATTAATAAAATGGATATTTGAAATAGAAAGCATCCTGCATCCTTTTCATGCAAGAATCAGCACAGGCAGAAACATCTTCAAAAACCATCATATGACCTGCAGCTTGAATAAGCTCACTGACAGGGCCCTCCTTGGACTGATTTGGAGGATTTCAAAGCTCTTTGCAGATTAAATGCCTTTGAGTTACATCACTACACTTGCCATTTGGCACAGGAGTTAAGCAGCTTCCCCCAGGTCACATGCAACAGCAAATCTCCACTGCCAGCAGCCAGAGAAACATTTTCAGAGGCTGAAATGGCTGCTGTGTCCAAATGCCACTTGTGCATCTGAGTATCTTCACCTGTCATACACGCCACCTACTTATACCAGTGCTTTAAAATCCTGCCTAAATATTTTATTAATCTTCATAACATTCCCATGAAACAGGTAATTTATTTCTATTGTAGAGCATCTTAAAATGAGGCATAAAGAAATACTTTGTCCAGCAATCTATGAACTTGTCCAGTATAAGAAGTGACTAGACCATGATTTTTGAAGTGTATGTTCATTTTAAATCACCATGAGTCCCCTACTATTTTAATACTCTCTCCAAACATACAGCTGCTGAGTTTCATCTACAAGCAGTGAAACAGGATTTTAAAGGAAAAAAATCGCCAAGGTAATCCACCTGACTACTAAAATACATGCATACTGTACTATGCAGCTAGAAACTAATTAATTAATACTTAATAATTTATTAATACTTAATTAATAAAAGTATACTTTGCTAGGATAAGAGGCAGACAAGTTCATCCAAATCCATTGCACTGAGAAAAAGTGCAGCAGCACAGACTGGTGATATACTTTGCTGTTCATGGGAATTAGAACCAGGCAGGAGTTTGATGCTGAAATTTGGCAAGTTTCTCCTGAAGAACATGGAAATATGTACCCTGAAGAGTTTTTAATTTTTGTTTTTCTGGGGGGAGATGGGGGTGGGCCAGGCCTGCCAGTGAGGCAGCAGAAAGAACAGAGACACAAATTTGCTTGCCTGTCTGTTTTGGGGGGATGTTTTCTTATATTGCTGTTTTCAATTTTTCTCTCCTAGACCAAACCCAGCAGACAAAAGCTTTTACATTATATAAGCAGTGCATGAAAGCTGGATTTGAAATGCAGACAGCTCAAGTTCTGGGCAGCTCCCACTCATGCCAAGCCCTCCTGGCACTGTGTGCTTTGTCACAGGAGATGGTGGAGAATTGTCAGAGGAGCCCTGCTGGGAAAGTGGGATTTCGGTGTGAAACACTGATCTGGAGAGTTCTGGTAATTTCCAGAAGGGGCAACGGTGTATTATTCACTGAATTTTGTCTTCTCAGGGCATTCAGTCCAAGGAGAAACACTTCTAATAAATATTATAAATATTATTGCAATAGCACTCACAGAACACCCACTCTTCTACAAGCACATAAGGAGTCGCCATCCCTGCTCTGAGGAATTCACAATTTGTAAGGCACATAAAAGCAGAGGGAAGGAATAGCACAGGCACAAATAATGAAGGGCACTGGCTGGTCCCAGGAGTTCTCTGCACACAGGCAGGCAAAAATCATCCCTGCACTTACACTTCTAAATAACTTTTAGCACCTGGGAAATGGAATAAAAACAGAAGAGTATATCCAGCCAAGATGGTAACAAAAAAAAAAAAAAAACCTTTGGGAAGATGTTTCAGGTTCAAAAAGAAAGCAAATTATGATTGCAGCAGCCTGCCAAGAAAGCAGTAGTAGTTGTGCTGAATGTGAGGAGGACCAGCAGAAATAAAGCTGGCAGCACCAGGCTGACAGAATCCAGGGGCACTTGTGCATTAACAAGTCTTTATCCTGAGAAAGCCAGGCTGGAATACAAAGACACCACCAGCCTTAAACCAGGATGAACAATTCAGGTACTGGCATGATCAAAAGGAAATTATTTTTCTCAGAGTAGGCCTTTGGAAGGAAAGGTTATTTGTGTCTGCTGCAATGGGGTGACAGGCCAGAGGATGAAGTGAAAGAGAGCTTAGATTAAAGTTCTCTGGTTTCTAGGGATACAGGAGAAAGACAGGAGAATAAAAAGCTGAAAAGCAGAAGGAGACAATTCTCTAGTTCCAGTCTGCTTTTGTTGTTGTTTATGATAGGTTTTGTGGGGTGAGGTTTTTTTTAAAGATGAAAAACTGACAAGATGCCACTGGTTCTTAAAATAAAATATTCCTTTTTCCCTCTGGTTAAGGCTGCATTCAAGTTCCTATATGTTTAAAAATTCCAAAATTGCCCCAAGACTGCCCCAATTCTGGGCTTCTGGCCCCAGCTGATGTATTTGCATTTGCACCAGGCTCAATAATCAGCTGGAAAATAGAACAGCAATGTGAAGAATGCTGGTCAAGAATGCACAAAATGGATGAGAAAAAATGTAAAGAAAATGGAAAGGAGCTGGAGGTGAGTAAAGGGAAGTAAAGCATGGAGCATCCACAGGAACACATGAGCTGCTTATCCCAAAGAACAAGAGGCAGGAGCTCGAGGTGAGGGATTGGGCACAGAAATCTGATAGAGCTGATGGTGTTCTTCTGTGAGGAAAGAACAAGGTTCTGAGGGAGAGGATGGCTGTCCAGTCTAAGGGAAACATTATAAACAAGATTTTTAAATGTTCAAAAGAAAGTAAGCAACAAATAAATGTAGTTCAAAATCTAATTTATACCACCTTGTACAGTTCTAAGTGCTAGGAGAGAGCTTTCTGAGAGATAACTTTGTGCTCCCCAAACAAAATGAAATATCTGACTAATTTTTTTAGTCTATACACAATTACTAACATGCAAAGACATGATGGGACTGAAGGGAAAAAAAACCAAACCACAAAAAATAAATCAAGGGCATAACCACAGTGCCATGGCCCACTCATCCCTCATTTTCCCATATGTACAGATCCCTAGTAAGTCACTGTGAAAAAAAGAAGCATGCAGAATTTGAAAACCTACTCATCTACAAGCTTAACTGTTGTGCTTTACTGTGTCTTGAAAGCAATTGCTTGTTGTTATCCTGAATAATAAAAAATGCAGGCACAACTAAGCAGCAGTGTGTTCTGACACATAAATGCAGCATGGCACAATACAAATGTCTGCTGACATAAAAATATGCAACTGCAGATTCTTAAATCATACAATATCAATAAGAGTCCAATGAGAATTAGTACAAAGCATTGATTTTTTTTTTTTCTGATGGATTTTTTCCCCTGGGGTGAGACAATAAACAGTGACTGGGGTACATAATCTGAACTCTGTTATAAAAACTAGTTTCATGCAGTTTAATTCCCATAAGGATTAGGTTGAATCCCAGCACTAATAATTAAAAAATACAAAGCTAAAATGGGTTTCAATATTCTTTCTTCATGTTTTCTGTTGTTGCCTGCCCCAGGAAGCCAGAGAAGCAGAGTTTATAAGTAGCACACATTCTCATTTGTTATGCTGTTCTGCACAGCCATGAAACAGCTACAAGATAAGAATTCCACATTCAAGTTATACTGTCAGCAAATGGCCTTTTTCTTTCCTTTTGGAAAGGTTTGCCAAGCCCTCTGGGATCAAAAGTGATACCATTAGAAGATGGATGGGAGAATATGGAGAAATAAACAGAAAATTCAGTCATTTTCCAGCCTGATCTACCATAGGGAACATTAAGAGACTTCTGCCAAAATTATTGCATTGCTTACACCCCACCATAACCCCTCCAAACTACACTGGTGGTACAGGGGCCATCTAATGTCAGGGACAGGAGCAAATACATGGCCACAGTTTCTACCCAAGACTGTGACCTCAAACATGGACAAGGCTTATCTTACCCCCAGCTCCCACATCTCATAAGAGAGATTTAAAAGATCTCTCTCATGGCTTTGGAAATGAATCCATCACAATTCCCATAGGGTTGGTGAATGACTGATCACCACATTTTGGTGTTAATCCCTCCAGGGATTAACCTGGCCACCTGCAGAGTGGACTGCAAATTTGCCAACTGAACTCGGGAATAGTTTCTATTACTGGAATCATTAATAGACCCATAATCCATGAACAAACTCCATATATCAGTGCAAGCTGCAGTTCTTGTGCTCTATTCTGGCTAGTAACTGCAGAAGGACAGAAAAACTGACAGTGAATGTGCAGTGCTCGATTCATTGTTATGGGACGATGACAATCTACCTGCAGAATGAATTCTGTCTTCTGCTGTGTTTACCATCTCCCAAACAGTGTGATCTTCCTGTTACCACTGATACTGCCTCCTTCAAAGTGTTCTTTTTATGTGTAGAAATACCCATTTCTCCCTATCTGAAAAATCTGAAGTCTTCAAAGAATCATCGTCATCAGCGCTTGTCAGTCTGACTCAGTCCATTCAAAGCTGACATGGCCTGTCTGGATTTACAAGGAACTTCTTGCAAAGAAATTATTTACTCCTGCTTCCCTCCACTGTTGGGGGAAATGGGATTCTCGGTCATAATTATTGATCTCTGAACTGCAGCTTTTCACAGCTCCCTGGACTCAGAAGATAAGCCAAATGGTGTTTCCTGCCCCAGAAGAACTCAGGTTTTGCAACTCAGTGCAATCCTAACTAGGACAAGCATCAGCAACAGAAACCTGTAAAGCATTACGAACCTCCAGGCAAAGAGCCTGTGTGACTTACAGGTGTGACACGTGGGAATTGCCTTGTTTTAGCCCAAGACTGTCCACAAACGACTCCCTGGAGTTCTCTAGCAGAGATCCAGAGGGTTTTGCCAGGACAGAAGCTCACTCAGCCAGCTCTGTGTGTTTGTTGGACTGTGCCCACTTTCCAGGATTGTCCCTCTAACACAGCGTGCCCAACAGGAATGCCAGCTCCAGAAAACCAAGGTGGAAAAGCAACTTTCCCCTCCCAACTTTTGTATAGTGAATAATTTGGCATTAGACAGCTCTTGCTTCACTTAGGACAGGCAACTGCAGGGATGAAGGGAAACAGAACAGAATCAAACAATAGTGAAACTATCACTCTGAATTTATTATTTAGGCAAACCCACACCTGAAAATGGAAAGCAAGTTTTACTTGAAGATTATCTCCTGTCTATCCACTAGTTAGAGAGGTTATACTGGCCATCAAATTCCCTGGCTGAAAGGGGCCAGAGACAAACCTCTCTGAACCACAGTGTGTTATACAGGCAATGCATATGACTCTGGATACCATAAACCTTGCTGTGTCTGACCAATCACAGATTTTTTCCAAAATAAAATGCCAGATCACACATGCAAACAAACTTCTTAAAAGGAAACAGGATTTATTGTTACAGTAGAAGGAGTTTTTAATTTGTAGCCAGACCTTTACCACAGCCCCTTGATTTCATGTTTCAAGTGAGGTGAAAAAAAAATTAGGTAGAATGAAGGTTCAAAAATGAAGCACTTAAACCCCAGAAATTTACTAGTCTTAAAATGCCTGCTGGATACATCAGCTGTGCCACAGTACAGAGAGATTTACACATTTTGAGGAAATGGTTGAGTCGAAAAATTTTGGCGAAGGTAGATTTTACTGACTTTACTTAACCCCAGGTAGATAATGCTCATGTAAATAAAGATTTTACTGATACTTCCCTTAAAAACTTGGTGTTCAAATATGGATCAGGAACATAGAACACAAACTAAATGTTGAAAACTCTTTAGGAAAATCTGGTGCTGTAGGTACCAGCTGTCATATTTGATGAGGCGTGGAGAAAGAATCTCAAGACTTATCCAAGTGTCCCAGCATACTAAAGTTTTATTTTTACCTGCACATTTTACCATGGCCCTTTTACTGCCAAGGAGTAGCTGTGCTTTTGATATAATCTAAAACACATCACAAAAGGGTAGGAGGACAAATATAAAGGAAAACACATCTTAAAATTTGTTCTCCTTTTTTTTTTTGTACCAACGAAACCCACTGAAATATGTGGGAATGCTCTGTTTTACACAAACAGCATGTTAATGAACTTTGTGTTTTACTTCACTGAAATGGCCTGCCAAGGGTTCTAGCAAGGTATTTTCTCTGAGAATTTATTACATGCAGGGAAATCTGGCACACTGCAGCCAAGGCACATCTCTGCAATCTCAGATGTAATCAGGACAGAAGGTGAGCTGAATGCACCTGACTGGTGTCTATGGATTGTTCATCTGCACACAGGAGCTCAGGATGAACTTGCTCTTTGGTGGCTCCCTGTTATCCTTGCTGACATTACCAGCCAGAGAGAAAAATCTGAAAAATTGCAGGGTTTCATTACCTTCTTCCCTAGGATTCATCTTATTTACTCCCTCTTGAGAAAGCCTCTTTCCTCACACAACATATTTAAATGATGCCCTGGACTGGGAGTGCTGTAGAACTCCATCTGTGATTTCAGAGTTCACCAGCAATCATTTGAATATTCTAGAGTTGAGCAAACAGAGGTATGGGACAAACAGCAAGTGCCAGTTCTGGGCTTTCCATTGCAAGCAGCTCATAAAACACTTCTAGTTGAAGTACAGAGCATCATTCTTCAAAGATGCTTTCTCCATTTATTGAAGTACAAATCTCCAGCAGCACTTTCATCTGCTTTTTAAACACAAATACCAGTGACTGATTTTCTTTCTTTTTTTTCATCTAAGCCAAGTTTCAGAAAGGAATTCTTTGGGCATGATAAATGCCTGATGAACTCATCAGCATTAGCAGTTCTTTAAAAGCCATGACTTTTATGGAGACAAATAATCTAATTTCTTCTCCCTTTGAGATGCACTGACAGCAGTACAGCTCTGTCACACGAAAGAATGAAAATTCCACCTCAGAAATTGCTTTCATGTTAATATGTACTATTTGGGTAATTTTACTAACAAGAAAAATCATAAAAAGTGGAACGACGCAAACCTAATCAACACAAATGCCTACTAAATGAAAAGCAAACCTCATTAAAAACCAATAGCAATTGGGTTTGGAGAGAAAATATTCTTGGTTGCCTTGTGTTAGGGAAATTGTTAGCAACATGACACATACTGATGCAGATGAGCTACTCGTTGTCACCAAATTTGTAAGTACAAACAGGCTTTTGTGCCTGAGAAATTAGGTGACAATCAGAATCAGCTGTGTATTCTCATGGGTGTCACCAAAGAAGGACCAGATTTCATTTGTCCAATTGGAAGCTCAGAAAAACAACCTGGAAACTGGACCTAAGAACTCAACTTTGAGTGATTAATTAACCAGTAGAAGAGACAAATGCAATTCAGAATTAATATAAAACAATTAAGTATAAGCACAATTCAGAATTAATATTAAAAATGAAGTATTTTTCTAATAACTTCCTCTTCTTTCCACTGTAATAACACATGGCAAAATGCACTAATATAATGTTTACATGGAAACTGGCTAAACAATTCCTGGAATACTTTGATCTTAAAATTTCCAGGTGTTTGTTTGAATGATTTATGCACATAATCTTCTCCTGCTAAATACAGTCTTGTCCCCCACAGTCTTCTTGAATGAAAATCAGGAAGGAGAAATTGGTTGGTTAATATGAAACTTCCTGTCATCATCATAGCCATTATTAATAAAGAATTGAAAGGTACCCCCAGAATCTTAACTGTAGTGAGCTTGTTCTCACTATATATATATATATATAAAAATAGATAGATAGATGACATATATGACATATGTGACATATATTTTTTCAATCTTTTTAATTGGCTTGTGCTCCATCCAGACAATGGGAATGTGATAGGGAAGGTTTTAAAGTAAATTCCAACAATTTATTATTTACGTGTCTAAGAGCTAATTCTCAAAACCAGAGCTCTTCAGTTTAGATTTACAGTACAGTGCTAAACCTAGAGATAAAATAAAAGCAGCTCTCCCATTTTGGAGTCATTTGTCAAACACATTGTGCTGATAGGAGACCTGCAAAAGGAATTGTCAAAACTCCCTGGCCTTCATCCACGTGCTCTGAATATCTCAAATTTCCAGACCTAAAAGTTGTTTTTAAAAAAGGGAAGAAAAAAAGAAAAGAGAACAAAGTACATTTCTACCATGCAAAATGTTATCCTTATTTAGGTTCTAATTTGAAGAACAGAACTCACTCTTCTAAGTAAGAGAGTAAGGGATGGAAACATTGAAAAACAAAAAAAAAACACCCATGAAGAATTAACAATATGATATAAGCTTTGGCCTGACCCAATTTTGCCAGCCTTGTCATAGCTGAACTGGAAAATCCTCTTAGAGGCTCAGCTTGAGCAGAATTTATGTTGATTTCACGTGTGTTTTACTTGAGGAGGCTGCATATTCCTCCTCTCCACAAGGTTGAAAATCCACTGCAATGACTTCCAGAGCAGTCATCAAGCTTGGAAGATTTCACTGTAAGTGAAATTCACACTTACATTAGAAAAACAAATCTTCCTTGGTAGCAGGACATTTAAAGTCCTTGTCATGAGAGGCAAGAGGTACTAAACAATTTCAAAAACAGGTCTCTCATTTACCTTTCTCAAGTGAAGGGTAAATTGCCCTGATTTCTCCCGGCTGATTTTTGGTTTGGATTTTTTTTCTGAGTAAAGGATATGGAGACAAAACTGGGTCTAGTGTGAGTTTTATTTCAAGCAAGGTTAGTAAGGGAAGAGTCAACATTTCCTTGACTAAAAGATGCCATGGGCAGGAGTAGACAAACTTTAAGACATGCACATCCCTCACCAGGTGTGTTTGGGATATGTGTGAGAGAAGAGGTAATAAGAAAGTGAAAAACATGAGAACAAAAATGAAAGGAAGAGAGGAGTAAGGCAAATGTATTAAAGTCCTTCCAGATGTAAAAAAATTAAATCCATTAGTAGCTGATTTGCCCTATCACATTAAGCTTGGTTCATTCAGGAGAATTGAAGAGAACTGAACAAACAGAACTGAAGCTTGACATTCCAACTAGTGAAGAGTGTTTCCCACATCAGAAACAAACTTCTGGGCTCTGGAAGAAGGGAAGAAAGAGGCACAACAGAGAAGTCAGCTCTTTGCTTCTCTTTCTGCAGCTGACAGAGGACCAACCCAGTTCTTGCCTTTTTCCAGAAGAAGAAACTTCAGTGTGTACACTTGTAGGGGGTAATGTGTGCCACGTGCCCTACACTTCTGGCATTTCCCATCCTCCCTGAGGAAAAGAGTGTCAGATGTGAACATATTTCCTTTGCCATTTAGCAGAGCTCTTCATCACGGGCTCTATAGCCTGTCTTCCATATCACCCAGGAATTCCATCATCATCACTATTGTTTGCAAAACTCCCATATCTCTTATCTTCATCTAATGGCACAATTCTCTCTCAATTTGCCTATGAATCAGATACTAAAATTTGCCTTTTAGCCTTTGGAAAAATGGCACACCTGTGAAGCCCTCTGAAGCCTCAGCATCATTTCCCACTTGCTTTTTAACATGTCCAAAACTCTGCAGTTGGACTAATGACAAATCAAACCAATGGAATAATCACAGGAGCATTTCACATCTGTCTTCTGCTGTATTATATCACCTTCTTAGCTCCTTGGGCAGCATAAATGTGGCACCAGTTGGCCACTATCATCTATGACTGGGCTCACTGTCTTGTTTGAAAAGAGAGGTGTCCACTAAGGAAGGCAGGAGCCTTCCTTGAAATGGAAAACGTAAATCCTCTCCTCCCTCTGAATTATTATCGTTTTTGAAATTAAGAGCCTCTCAGGCAAAGATATGGGAATAACAGGAGTTCTTTAGTAGGAAAATTAAAAAGAAATACAAATACAATAGTACAAACAAAAAAAAACCCCTACTGACAGAGTCAGAACATGCCCTGGCCCTTGTGTGTCAGGGTGGGGGCACAGTCCTATCCCATGGGGGCTCAGCCCTCCTGCAGTGCCAGCTGTGCTTCTGCTGCAGCAGGGATCCTGCACAAGGGGGGAGTTTTCCTCTGCAGCTCCAGGGCTGCTGGAGATGGGCCTGGGCTCCCTCTGGCGATGCAGGGCAGCAGAAAGCTGCTCCTCTGGCAATGCAGTGGGCAAAGCTGCTGAGGTGTCCCAAACCTCAGACTGTATCCAGGTAGGAATGCTTGGCTCCTCCCCTGAGCGGAGCATCTCCCCATGGGATGATGGAATTTGATCAGCCATGCAGGGACACTCATTGACCATGGACAGAAGATAATTAATAATTAATGGCCTATGAACAGAAGAGATCTCCTGGAGGGAGGATTGGTTGTGGGAGAGATGAAGAAAACTGCCCAATGAACAGAAGAGAACTGCACTGCCTCTAAGAGATGGGAAACATAATATCCCCAAACCACAGCTTACAAGCCAGGACACTCACTGATTTCAAATACAGTGTGAAGAATTATTCTGTACAAACACCAAGTAAAGTCAACTTATCAATTATTTTTTTCTCTTTAGTTTCCAGATAAAGAATAGCAGGTATAGTGTAATAAACTAATTCTATGGGATTCATGAAAACACTGTCTCATATGGGGCATGAATAGCTTTTTAGTCAGTTTTTTCCCCCTATGAATTCAATAGGAATATATCAAATAGGACAGCCTCAAATTTAATTTAGATTTTGCTAGAGGAATCTTAAGGAGCAGTGTTTTACAGCAGAGTATAGGCACTGCTGCTCCATAAACAGAACACAACTGCTCCCTTCATCTTTGAATTCTCTGGACTTTATTTCAGGGAATCTCTATCAAAAAATAGCCAATTTAGTGCTCACTCCCAATCAAGTAAAACGTTGTGAACTCATCAGCATGCACAGGTCTTACTTAAGCCCATACTCTTGTGCATCTCACTAGAAGTTACACAATGTATTTAAGCCCTCATCCATGGGGGTCTAAGAATCACCAAGCCTTAAAACTTTAGTTAATAATCTTTTATGCAGATAAAAATCAGAGCTAGGACTTCACTCACAGCTTCAGAAGAATCAAATGATCATTTAACTGAGTGATTCCAGAACTTCTCAGAAATAGTCATAATCCAGTGAATGTCAAACTTGTAGGGTTTTAATCATGTGTATCTGTTCTCATGACAGGTGATTGCACACGTGTGGTAATTTAGGAGAAACACCTTTTTTGTCTACACATCAAGACAATATTTGTTTGTGCTGTGGCATGAGTGTTTCCAGAACATCTAAGTTAATACAAAAGGTAAAAACCTCTTCTACTGTGTACTGGAAAAAGCCGTCCACAAAAATCCTACTGTTTCTAGCAGAACCAGGATATCATCCTGGCATCCACCATCCTGGCCTAGTGCATGTTAACATGGTGGGCATTTCTGCAGTCATCCTTTGAAAATAAATGCCACTGGATAGAAAGGTTACCCACAAAAAGCTGCAAGCAAAAGTAAGCCATCATGAGATAGCCTGTAGCTAGGAATCTGTGGTGCTGCAGTTCTGGAGACCACATCAGAGAATAATACTGTGGGGATATTCAGGGGAGAAAACACAGAAAGGTGAGACCCAGCAACAAAGAGACAGACTGATGACACTGCCATCCCCAGCCAAATGCCTTCCAAATTAGAAAAAATATTTTTAAACATTGTGTGAAAAACTATTCATTGCTATAACTTCTCTAGTTTCTGTATATTTAGATGAGATTCCCCAAGTATTTGATATTTGTTATTTAATAATAAATAAATAACAGACAACAAAATGAAAATGTGCTATCTCAAAGCTGAGACTAAAATAAAATCCTTCTTGCCACCTGAAACATCAAGGGACCTTACAGAATGGGAGGATCCCAGGGTTTCTGCTTGGCCTTCTCCATGCTTTGGCAGTGACTATTTGCATTCAAGGGTAGTAGAGGGTAGTTTGGGAAAGAAATGGTGGATACATGGAAAGCTAGCAAAGCCAAAAGAACTCTTATCCAGAAAAATCTGCAGGAAATAAATCAATCTTAACTTTCATGCTAATGTGTGAATATGTATGTGTGTATATATAAATACATACATGTTTTTAGTGTGTAATTCTAAAAGAACTGGGAGAGGGAAGACACATGAAATGCATTTAATCCTAAATGATTGCTTATATAAAGAAACAAGATGTCAAGAATTTATTTACTGAAGTTTCTTTCAGTGGCATTCTTAATGTTTGTTTTTTTAAATTTTAAAATCATGTGCTTTGTTTCTATTCATTCTTTTAGCCTGACCTTCCTAAAATGACCAAGCTGATACTGTGATTAATGAGCCAATTATTTTCATCTGAGACACGGAACAAAACAAATAGCCTATTCCCCTCCAATTTACTTTTTTAATAAATAGTGCCCCCACCTCCTTTTTTTAACCACTGCAAGTTTATTTTATATTTCCCATGCAACTCATTCCCTAGATTAATAAGATCTGAACAGGGCAGGCTAGAAATGTGGGGGTTTAATTACCTTTGCTATTAAAGCAGATGTAAATACAACTTCACTGATGTGAAGTGAGAAAGGCTCAGAAGGGAAGCTGACAGCAGTGCAAAAAGGAAGAAAACATGCACTTGAAAGAGTCACCCTCCCCACCAGGCTAAGTGAAGGTACCAGCTTTCTTCCCTTGTCTTCCTGAGGCATGTTTTCACCCTTTATTCAAAAAAGTGCCCCTGAAGTATATCAGAAAGGTACAGTTGCAATAAAAGAATATGAAAATTCTTTTTTTATAAATAAATTCTAAGCCATGTGGGTGGACTGTACATTTGTAAAAGGAAGGAAATAAGGGAAAGAAGAAAAAACCACAAAAATCCAACAACCCTGTGGGAAAAGATTTCCCCATCCAAGGAGCACCACAGTTAAACAAATAAATGCACTGGAAAGGCATCAAGGGAAATTCATTATATTATACTCAAGAGACAATTTAATAGCAAGAAAGGGAACTGTTCAAGGGCCATGACTTCTAAACTACAGGTCCTGAGAATCTCCTGCCTCCTTGGACAGCTGCAGAACAGCAGTTCCCAGCTCAGCTGTGGAGCCTTTGGCAATTTGGGGTCTGCAGTGCTTGCTGCACAAGAGCCTCAGTGCTGGTGCCAGCCCTGAGCCCACCTGTGATAAGGCACAATTTGATACGCAGAGCAAACCCTTGGCTTTCCCTCAGCATTTCTCTTTCTTCAGGCCAGGAGATTAATTTTATTTTTGACAGCTTATGAAAGACAAGAGAGAGAGGCACTTTCAAGGAAGTGGAGATAACAGTTTGCAACTCCCAGTGCAAAAAAAAAAGGGGTTATTTTACTCTTTGTGCTTCTCTGAGTACCAGGCCCTCAGCAAAGCACCCTCAAATAATGATGATTATAACCCTGTCCTGCAGCACTTCATTTGAGGATCTACTTCTGTGGTCCTGTGGTGCCTTCCACTGGAAGATCTCCCTTTCCTCTATGACCTAATAACCAATATACTTAGCAAGGAGCAGCTTGTCAAATACCCCAAAAAACACCCCAAATCAATCCACTCAAAAAAAAAAAAAGAAAAGAAAAAAAAAACCAACAAAAAAAAACCCCAACAAAACAAAACCAAAGGGAGGATTATGAAAATACCTTGCCCAAGGTGACTCATGAAGTTAAGTTTGCCAGAGATAATAACAGTCAGAACTCAGCCTGAACTTGGGTCAGACACAAAAGTTCCTTTCCTCATGCCTCTAGTCCAGAGCATCCTGATCTGTTTGAGAAGCCAGTGCTGCTCTTTGTGCCATGGCACAGATGGGAGACCCACACATGGAACAGCCCCAGCATGCAAACCACACAGGGCACAAACTTTGGAGTGCAGATATTCAAAGGGGTCACTTCCCCCATCTGTTGCAGAACACAACAAATGTTTTTTCCCCTGTTTGGTGCTGCAGATTTCTTGGACAGCAAATTAAAACATCCAACCCCTTTCTGTGAGTCCCAAATCCCTTCCATAGCTGTCTAGGTGGGGATACAGATGCTTGGCCCAGCAGTCAATCTCCTCCTAGTCTGAATAAAGACTGATTTTAGAAAGTACTCAGAGTTTTAAGACTTTTGTTTGATAACTGTATTTGGATTGTGCATCAGCCTACAGAGGGTGAAGAATGCAAAGCTGCTGAAACATGTTTTAGGAAACCTGTATCTTATAGGAATATTTTTGCTACTGACACATACAATTCAGTTTTTATGATGGATTTCCAATCTAATTCATTCCCTGAATTTCTATGAATATTTTAAAATACAGAACTTAGATTTGATGGGTCCTCTTTTATTCTTAGCACTTTATGAGAATCCACTATTCTCAGACCCTGATCTCATACCAGTGGCTACCAAAGCTTCAAAGTGGTATTTAAGGAATTCTGTTCATTAAGAGTTTTCCTTGTCAATTAAATGATCAAGATCCTCTATATGCTACAGGCCAGTCTGCCTTATTAATGTTTACATTTGTCAGTGTATAAACAGTCATACTTCCTCCTAAAAGCTTAAGAAGCAGAAATATTTTATACTGAAATCAATAAAGATTCTAAAAAGCACACACACAGATAAGAGCAGTACCACAGCACTCAAATATCTCCAGTGCTGAATGCAGAAGAAAAGAACTTGCCACAGAATGCTAAAATATAAAGGAAAATCCTCATAATCTTTGAAGCAGATTTTTTTGATCTTCAGCTGAAAGCAATTCAACTGTTCTTTCTGCTGAGCTGCAAAGTCCTATAGCTGAAATCAGTCATGCATAGTCTTTAGGAAATGAGAAAAGAATAGTTTGAACTTTGGAATTCCATACAGAAATTAGAAGAAAAGTCATCTTAATGGAAAGTTACTTTTCAGGATGCTGCTGTGCTATGAACTAATGCTGCCTTTTGAAGAGTTCTGGAGGAACCTGTGCCATTTCAGCAAACACTAATTGATATTTACAGAGTGTGTCTGAGTGGGGTTCTCACCATTTCTAACAGCTCCAAAAGTCAGACAGATTAAGCACAAATTGAGGAAACCTTCTCTTCTGTACTTCTTTGCTGATGTAAATGAAGTTAGGGCTTTGAAATTGCTTCATCTTAAGAACCACAAAAATAAGAAAAATACTAGTAACTGTCTATACCATCACCAATACTGAAAACTATCCTGGATTTGAGAAAAAACCCAAGGCAGTCTGCACCAGGCTGTCACAGACCACCTTTTCTCAAACCTTTTTTCACTCTCAAACTTTCCATAAAACTAAGGCATTTATGACTGACCCCAAACATGGAAATCAAAGTGACCAAATTTCCAAAAGAAAATCTGAAGCAATTAGCAATTACTGAAAATCTGAGCCAGAGGTTTAAATAAATAAGTGACCCATTTAGGTCACTCAATTACAGTTTGCTAAAATGCTAATAGATGTAGCCCTTTCCTTCACCCTTCTCTCTCATCTCCTGAACTCCATGAAATGCACTAGCTGAACAAGTTTTCCTCTCTTCAGTATCTTCATATTTCAGCACTCTTCCAGTACTCAGAAAGAGCAAACATTTTGTTCCCAGGCATGGAGTCTCTAATAACGTTGCTTGTGTTTTATTTGGACGAACAAAACACAAGTCAACAGTACCAAGACAACAAAACCAGCCCAAACAAAAGCCCCAGCAAAAACCAGAAACTCAACCCAAATAAAACCCCCCCAGTCCTGAATTTCCATGCTCAACAACAAATGGAAAAACCTCTGAACACATTCTGGTGACAAGGACAGAATTTAACACAGGATTAGGCTTAAGAAAGAGGTAAGACAAAAGTGGTATGGTGATTGATTCTGAGCTGCAGGGGAAGGAAAGAAAAATATTGATATCTGCCCAATAGACTTAAGAGTTTGACATAACATCACTGCTCTTGTATTAACAAGAACAAAAAATGCATAATAACTGAAGCAGTACTGAATTTACTTCAATATCCACCTTTCTGTATTAGAAAAGGAGAAAACACTCAGAGCTTGAATGTATGGCAGAAGGTTGATAGGCAGAGACAAATGACAGCTAATGTATCTCTCAAAATTAAGTCCCAAAATAGAGAACTTAATTCTGCTGCCAGGTAGTATAGAGCATTTAATCTGTTGTAAAACAGGGCCCTTGCCATGCCACCTTATTATCTGAGATGTGCCAGTCGTGGTAGCCCAGTCTGCCCAGGGGCTTGAGCTACAAGCTCAGATCTTCAAAACCTTTTACATCCCTTATTTATGAACTGATACACTTTGATCAGCCAAGCCAGTTATTCTTTCCTCCTCTCTGTTTTCATCTTGCACCAAACTCTGGATAAAATTTATTTCAGACTGGTTTATAGAGCGATGTTATACTTGGGGTAATTCACTAAAGATTATTTTCTATGTTAATTTTAGAAGCAGATAAAAATCAAATATACTTCATTATTGAATTTTCCTGACAGTCCCTCTCTTCTTGCAGAAAGGCACAGCCACACTCTATAAAGATTAAACTAAATAACACATCCCCACACCCACTGGGAGAAAATATTCCTCATCTTTCAATAGACTGAGCATGTAGGAAATGGCATAAGCAAATTCAATACATACTATAAGCAGATAAATTTAGCTGCATACTCAGATACATTTCTTGAGAAGAGAGTAAAAGGCTTCTGTAAGCAGCTGGCAGATTTTCCATTTAATTTAGTGTGTCCCAGGTGATGGGGTTAACCAACAGTGTGACTGAGGCTTTAATCAGGTGGCAATCAATGCTGCAATCAAAACCAGAATATACAGAACACAGAAGGGGTATGAAGTGTACAAGTGCAGTCACTGAAAAACCCTCTGCATCACACAAGGAGGAAACAGGGTGCTCTCTAAGGCTCTAGAGATTTTTACATTATTTTATAATACTGCATGTTCCATAGGGAAAATGAGAAACTGTGGAGTTAAGGATATTTCAGAGGCAAGGGGCTGAGAAGATTTTCTCTTTTCCTAAAACCTTCCCCAGTTAGAGGCAGCAACTGTGGATACCCTTGTCTCAGAGACCAAAAATGGACAGTTTTTTGTGGTTGTCCATTTCTGAATAACAGCAGCAAAAAGTCCAGTTTTAACTTAACAAGAAACTGCTCAGTTATTCTACTCCTATTCAGAGATAAGGAAGAAAAGACACATGAACTGTAGTTACTTCTGTCTGTTGCTGCTGAGCTCTGTACAGCTCTTAGTGCCTGACAGAAATTATTAACAGAAAAGCCTTTCCATTTTGAAAATAAATACTGTGGATCTCAGCTGTGAATTTTAAGCTTCCAGCACTGTCAGTGTTTTTAGGAGAGGAGAAGGACAAAAAGTGGAAGAAAATAAGTTTCAGGTTTGTCTCCTGAAATGGGAAGATCATTTCTTTCCCAGCTGTATGTGTGAGGGGATAAGCAGGTTAGAGGTATTTTGTGCTCTTTACCTCAGTGCAGCTTCTGAGAAAATTGGCATTGGCCCAAGAAAAATCAAGGTAAATCCATTTCCACTTACTACTACTGAATGACCTTCTTGTTGTCTTCATTTCCATTTTAAGTGTCATAAAGTTAAACAGCAAAAATCCACAGCTCCATAAGAAAACTGTATCTAAACTACCACAGCCACCAGTTTGACTACCAGAGTAAATGTTATTACAATATTGACAAGGCATGATCCTCTTCATTACTTAAGTTGGCAGTTTTATTGTAGTGTCAGAATTTAAAATGTGTTTTCATGGATTAACTCCAGCTGGAAACCAAGCCCCACACAGCTGCTCACTCACTCCACCACAGTGGGATGGGAGAGAGAATCAAAAGTGAGTAAACTCATGGGTTGAGGTAAAGATGGTTTAATAAGCAAAGAAAAAGCAGCACACTTGAGCAAAGCAAAACAAGGAATTCATTCCTGACTTCCCATGAGCAGCCATCTCCAGGAAAGCAGGGCTCCATCACAAAATAGTGACTTGGTAAATCAAACCCCAGCACTCTGAATGTCCCCTGCCCAGCTTCCTCCTTGATCCCCCTGCTTCATACACTGAGCATGACCCCATCTGGTGTGGGACATCCCACAGCAGCTCCTGCTCTGCCTGCTCCCTGCCTCCTGTGCACCCCAGTCCCCTCACTGCTGGGCTGGGAGGCACAAAAAGCCTTGGTACTGCTCAGCAGCAATGAAAATACCCCTGTGCTACCACCTCTGTTTTCATTGAAAATCCAAACCACAGCCCAGTGCCAGCCAGCTGCTGTGAAGAGAAGTGATTCTATCCCAGCCAAAACCAGCCAGTGTCCATTTTCCTCCTCTGGATGATGGGCTGTCAAAATATTCAACCAAGTCTCAGTTGTTACACTCCTACAAGCCTCAGTTGCTGGAGTTGTTCCAGCTCTAGAAATTGAAATTCATTGTTGATGTGCTACAGCAGAATAAGTCAATACACCATTCACTTCAGCACCTCATTTCCTCATTAGAGATGCTCCACAGAAAGTGAGCTTTCCTTCTGTCTGTAACTTTTGTTGCTATTATTTTTTAAATAAAATTACAAACCAAAAAAAAACCCCTTAATCATACT
>VZSJ01003869.1:50068-114945 GCA_013398405.1 Pheucticus melanocephalus | reverse complement strand
TGTGCTTTTGGAATGCAAATAGCGACCATCTACTGTCACAGACATATTTTATGAGAAATCTTTTGCTAGGATCTTTTCTCCTGAGAAGCTTCAGCTTCTCCATGTTTTGCTGCTTTGGAATGTGATCTGGAGAATTGTTTACCCAGCATGTGAATTGTTTTTACTTGATGACCAATGACAGCCACCTGTGTCAAGGCTGTGAGCAGTCACAATTTTATCATTCCTTTCTATTCCTTGCAAGCCTTCTGATGAAATCCTTTCTTCTATTCTTTAGTATAGTTTTAGTATATCATTTTCTTTTAATATAATATATATCATAAAATAATAAATCAGCCTTCTGAAACATGGAGTCAAGATTCTCATTTCTTCCCATGTCAGGCTTGCCTGCAAATTCCACAATCTACCTCTGCATAGTTATCAATAATTAACACCCAGTTATGTCCCATCACTGATGCTGTGACAGATGGATCAGAAATATCTTCATGCCACGTTCTGGAAGGGAGGGAAAAGGCTGTAAAGAGCTATTTCATCCATGTGGTTTTGCCCCACATCTTTATACATTTCATGTCCTCCTTGTGGCCTACTAGCCTGCTATTTTGACAACAGGTGCTACTGCTGGGAAGCATAGTAAGATGCTATGATACAATCTTGACATTCTTTTAAAATGAGCATGGTCTCTGGAGTTGGTACTTAACTCACACTACTTTACTTGTTTGATTGCTCTCCCTAGCAATCCTTGCACTGTGCTCCTTCCTGAAGCATGTGCAGATCTGGAAATGTAAAGGCTTTTTCAGGCCAGAGGCAGTTGCTCTTAGTTGCACTTCTCACACACTCTGTCTCGTGTTAAGAAAAAGAAAGTTAACAGAGAAACAATAAAAAAACCTCACAAAACATCCCTTCTTTTTTTTTTCCCTTTAATCCACAGACTGGACACCTCTTTTCTCAGAGCTCATTCCACATTAGCTTCTATCATTTTTAACTACAGTCACTAAACTGGACCAAAACCATTTTATGTAATAATTAAGCAAATTACCAAAAACCTACTATAGCACTATTACAGCAAGAATGATATTCCAATTCAAAAATTTAAAATTTATGAATTCTCCAGCCATAAAAATGTTAATTCAGGCTGCGTGTACAGAAACTATAAAATACCTTCCCCCTTATCAGGACAGGCCTTATGTTGTTAAAAAGCTTTAGTCTGTTGCAGGTTTGTATCTTTAAGCTTTTTCATCCCTAGCTACCACCACATGTGTCAGCAAGTCAGTGGGACTGCATGCAGAATTTAGAAGTGCATGGAAATTTAACTCCTTCAAGATAAACAGTAAACAGAAAACCTTTGGCTAAAAGGCTTCATTTTTAGCAGAAAAGCAGGAGTTAGAGTTCTTGCTCTCAAAAATCCACTTCCTTCCCCTTTCTCCTAACTCTTCAGATGGGATCCAAAGCAGCAGCCACATAAACAGCAGTGTTTGATGACTTCACATCTCTTGCTAGCATTCCTGATAGATCATGACTGAAATGGATTTTATTTAAGTGTGTGACACTGCAGAGAGAAGAGATGAAGTGAGTCTGTCTTTGCAAATACCAACATACACTTAACTAAGCTCAGAAATAACCAAGAAAAGAGATACCTAGATTCTAAAAAATGAGCATTTTGGAGGTGCTATATGGTATTCATAATTACTTTTTTCCTGTTTTTTTCTTGTAAAATAACAGTGATTCCTATAATATATTTCCTCTTCTTTCTCTCTGTTGGGAGAGCTGCATATTAGGCAGACCAACTCTTTCTAGTGATGGCATTAGGACTCAGGATTAAGCAGTTTACTACTGCTCAAAGGCACTCCAGGACATTTTCTCTAGTCTCCCACCCCCCAAATAGATGTGCTAAAAAAAATTGCTTCAGGAGAACCTTCATGTTTCTAGAAGCTCTGACTAAAAGAAATCCCTGCCTCTCATGAGCCTTGCTTAGCAATTTAAATCTGCTTGCTAGGTTTAGAGAGCTGCTGGAACAGGCTACAAGGAGAAAAACTCAAGTTTAACACTACCTTGAGCAGTTTTTGTTATCACTGACCTAAAAGAACCTGTCTCTGATGACAGTGGGAGCATCATTTGCTCCACTGAATAAACCACCAAATTCAGAAGAGCAACAGACAGTAGAGCTTGCCATAGCCAACCTAAAAATACAACCCCTGTGGCAGCACTAAAATTTAAGGACTGAGTCAGTCATATCTTGAGGTAATGGGGAAATGAATAAGTTGAAGCCTTGGACCCATTCACTGTCAGTGTAATTCAGGCTGCACCTTTGAGTAACTCAGAGACTGCTGTAAGCACTACTTGGAAACTACTGAAAAAAGAAGATGGGGAGGGATGAAGCTGCTTTTCCCCTCTCCCCCATTCCTTTTCATGTCCTCATGTCTGAGAAAACCCATCTCCTAACTGCTTGGAGCAAAACTTCTCCTGGCTTTTTTTTTCCCCTAAGAGTTTTCTGATGATGTCTCAATGGGAAACGGGGCAAAGTCAGGCCCCAGCACCTATAGTGTCAATCAAAACTAGGCTGGCTTATACTAAAGGCCTCACAATCCTCAGGTCTTTGAAATTGAATTTGAAAAACAGGTCTAGTAAAGCTCAGAAAAGCAGAGCATTCTTTTAAAAAATGAAGCTTGAAAAAGGCATTCTGCTTCTTAAATCCCAGTCCTCAATGAAAGATGGAAAGCTGAGGGGACTGAGTGCATGTTCTTGTTAATTAAGGCAATCTCTACCTTCAGGAATAACAGGAGAGTGTTGTTTTAATCACATCTTGTGCAAAACCAGCCTTTAGACAGGGCCATCTAAAGACACCTGAATAACTTTTTAAGAACATTTAAGAACTTTGATCTGTTTTGTGATGTATAGAATTGTATGCATGTACTCTGAGCCATAATCTTAGAAGATTACAAGCCCATCCTTTTACCAGCAAGGGCTCACCAGCTGAAGAATTTATTTCCAGATTCCTGCCAGGGTAAGTAACAGTGACCAATTTCTCTTGTGCAACCTGTATATGCTATTCCCTATTTCATTTCCTATTTGCATCCCTTACTCCAAAGGATGCTTTTAGGACCAAGAATTCATTGCTTGTTTCCTGTGAATGAGAAGCCCAGAGCTCAGCTTTCTCTAGATGTTAACAAGACACTGATAACCTGAGTCAGTGCTACTGCTTGACACCCATCAGATGAAGGGATGCAAAGTTGTGCTTTCTCTCTGTTGAATCATTCATGTGGAGGAGAAAAAACCACAAAAAGTAAGCTAATGGATTTACCTGCTGACTTGAGAACTCAAAATACTTGTCCAGTTTGATGCTGAAGAGAAGTCAGATATGAGGTATCTCCTGTTACTAAAAGCAGTGGCAAACATAAACCAGAAATCAATGAATCTAAAGCACCTAAGCAACAAAATCCTTGGATAAAAAAATATAATGTAATTGCTTCCAGGATTATTTTAGCTTCACTGTGTTTGCAAATAAACACAGGCATTACTGTGGACTGTTGAAGAATCTATCAGACTGACAACAGACTCTCCAATAGCTGAGAGTCAATTTGACAACTCCATTACCTGAGTAAAAACTACTTGGCCATTTAAATCCTGAAATTTCATATTTACAAAGCAGCAAAGAGAAACTCAGCCTCTTGCCACCATTTCAGCTCTAAAAGCTTGTAATATAAAATCATACTAAGGGGAAAATAAAATCTCCTCAGTACTCTTTAAAACAAGAATATGAGTACAAAATTAAAGCAGTAAGTCTTGTCTGTATAAGGCTTTGTGTAGTATCTGCACACATTAACTAAAACATTTCAAGCTACATTCTGAACAGTTGCCTTTGCAAATGTTCTTTCAGAAATCATCTGAGCTGCTGCTCTGCAGGATGAAGAGTCTGACTCACTGAATTGAGAGATATCATTGAGTCATGGCAGCTGAGTCATTCAGTAGTTTTTAAAACAATTTTTTAATCACTTGAAGATACATGAATAGTAAGGATTTCGAAGGAAAAGGGAAAACATTAATTCAGAAATGCAGGTCTTCCTTTTACACAGGTCTCCTCACAATAAAAACCACAAGGACATACATAAGGAAATAAAAGTTACAGAGATGTCAAATTTTGAAAGTAGGAAATGTATAGAAATAGAGTGCTTCCCAGATATTTCTACTAGACACCTGAAGTTTTAAGCATAATTCAACCACTGTTCTGCTACTTTTCACTGCATTTCATTTATTTGGCAGCCTGTACAGAGCTATGATTCTTTTCATCATTACTGTAACAATGTCACTGCTGATACTCAATTTGGTTTTTAAGGGGAATGCATGCCACTTTGTGGGTATAATTGATTTAGAGTCAATACTATCTCAAAATAGGGAAAAAGATGAAGAGAGCTACCAGCCTGTTCTTCCTGACTCCAGCTTTGTCAATCTTACATCTGTTTTCATTTCCCATGAACAACTACTCATATTCTTAGACATTTTACACACTTTCAATAGAGAATTACCTTAATAACCTGCTGGAGCTCTGAACAAAATGAGAGAAAAACAAAAGGTCATCCATTGATTTTAGCACTGAAAATATTTCACCTAAGATTTAAGCTTCATCTTATAATAACCTCTCCAAAGAGTAGAAATATTCTAAACCAAAACCAATGCTAGACAGAGATGAACAACAGAAATGCACAGAAATCTGATTCACTTCCTTCATCCCTTTTTTATATTCCTCTGATAAGCTGAAATTGAGATGTTATAGTCTTAATGCTTTCTAGAGCATTTGTAGTATTCCTTATGGTAATCCAGCAACCTTCTTTTTTCTGATACTTCTACTCCTGCCTTTCTTTTCCTTCCCCAAAGGATCTCAGCTTCTCCTCTACCCCAGCAACAGCAATAAACCCCAAACACAGAAATCCACACTCAGACAAAGAAAAAAAGCTGGGCTTATTCCAAATCACTGCTAAATTGATTTGTCCAGAGTATTTTTCCCACCATCTTTATTGCCTTCACTTTTCCTCCAGCTATATAAAAACAAAGCACATAAAACAAACAAAACTAAAACAAATAAACCCCAATGCAACAAACACACACACCCCTCCATCAACCACTTCTGTGCTCAAATCTTGACTGAAGATATCTACCCATGAGTTGTGTCAGTTTAATTTGAATTGTCAACTTTTAGAGGCAAAGATAATATCTCATATAGTTCCTGTAAGCTCCATATTCTCATAATATTCTTCTTATACTATTACTCATAACATTTTACAACTGTATGACTAAAAGGAGAGAAATATCTAAATTTCTCTGAAGTTCAAGGCAATTTGACACTGAATGCTCATTTCTCCATTGAAAGAAGTAAGCCTTTCTCCAAATTTAGAGCCAGAACTTAATTCAGCTAAGAGGTACATTTCCTTCTTGTGTTACTCCTTCATTGCCACTTACTGATACTAAACAGGTAAATTTTATCCAGCTATTTCATGGCCTCAGACTTGCATATACAAAGAGATTTTTAGAGCTGTACAAGCATATGGGGGGGCCTCAAATGTGTGGCTCAGAGGGCTCACAGGTTATGTTGAAATTCCACTTCTTCTGAGATTTCCCTCCAGGAGTACCACACCAGGTGAAACAATACTTTTCCCATAGTGTCTTCATAGCTTTGAAGGGATGCATTTGTTTTTCCTTATTTTTCTAGAACTAATCTTATTTCTTCACCCACATTAATTCCTATTACTTCCCCATTACTGTGCTACTGCAAAAGTTTCCATTTGCAGTTACATACCATTGCTAATGGCATTCTTTATGCTCTGCTATATAGAACTTCTGAAGAAATATCTGGAAGTTATTTTAAGTTGATATATCAATATTTCTTCTTTAGAGATTTTGCTTTCCCCTTTGAAAGATTTAAACCTCTTCACAGCAACACAAATTCAGACTTTGATGCCAAAAAGGGTTTAAGTAGCTGTTCTGCTGAGCAGGATATAGAGTTTCTTCAAATGATTCTCGTATCCAATCCATAACTTTTAGCCAAACAAAAGCTTGTCTTCCAGAAAACTGCATTTTTGTAATCTTAAGAAAAAAGCACAATGCCAGTTTGCAGTGACTTACTGACTTGCATGAGCCAATTTCTGCCTTCCTAATTCACTTGAAAACCCAGCAAAAAACCCCCACATCTCTCAAGGGAAGCAGAGTTTGCATCTGAATTATTTTTCCAGGCACTTAGAGAGAAATCCAGAATTGAGAAGAAACTGAGTCAGTGAGTATGTCCCAGCATCCTGCTTGAACTCTGCTCTGCAGGCTTGCACAGCTCCTTGCTTTCAGACACAAGGATGGTGAGATATCCCCCAAGGAAGTCCCTCCTGAACCCAGAGAAAAATCACAGGTGGCATTTTCCAGGGAAAGAGAACTGAAGCCACATGGGATATAATTATTGAAGTTTTCTCACAATTACCTATATAACAGTAACTTACATTCAGTAAAACGAGTTTTGTGAACTCGTCTAAGTAGTGCATAAACAATAATATTTCCAACAGTGGGAACCATCCCAGCAATAAGACAAATTCTTTGCTTTAGAAAATACGTTCCAGTTTTAGTAGAAATGGTTTTAGTAAAATTATTACATTTTCAGCCCAAAAATTAATCTAATTTTTTTAAACTTGAAGTGAGATTCTGTATGGTGTCTGTCCCAGGCAGCTTTTGAAAGACTTTACTGAGATAACAGTGAATTAAAAAAAGGACATCAGTATCATCCTACATTGGAAGGGAGGGGATTTTTTAACATTTAAACTAAAGGATTTGTGAATCTGGAAGAGTGCTCAGGGGTTTTATGTTGATTTGTTGAATTATTTGCTCAGAGTTTGTTTAAAGTTTTACCATTTAATATCAATTAATATTTATATTTTTAAAAAACCAAACATATTCACTGTCAGAACATAACACAATCTCTGATGAGAAAAGAGGAAAAAACACATGAAGTGACTGTGTAGCTATCCAACCTGGAGCACATGAACCTTTCCTTGTTGCACAGCTTTTAGAATGACAACAACTAGATTTAACAATTTTACATGCAAAAATCTGAAACATGATGCAGTAGAAAAATTCAATACATTCATTAATAATTTTGCCCTTGAGGTTTACAAACGTAAGTCTGCTGAGTTTGGAATTTTACATCTTTTTTTTTTTATTCTACACACTAATTTGGCAGAGGTTCTAAGCCAAATCCTGCATTACTTGGTCAGGCCAAACAGCTCCCCAGAGCAGATGAAGAACTGTGTCTCACAGCTGTTCAGCATTATAAGAAATTATCCAAAAATGGAATTATGCCTTAAATAACACAAGGACATCTCTTACAGAATTTATGTACTACTCAGCGTGGACTACTGCTCCTGTCTCATGAGGAAGCCTAGATGTGTAGGGAAATGTTTTACATTCTTTAACTCTGATATGCAAAAAAATTAAAGAGACCCTGACTCAGCATTCAGAGTGTTTTACTGTAACTGCATCTTCTAATAATTACAGCAAGCAACCTTTTAGTGTCATGTGGGAAAAGTACTCAAGAACGAAATTAAAATATTCATACACTTCAGTATTATTCATTTCATTACAGACCTTCACACTTTATACTGCCCAGAAAATTTAGAAAATCATGGCTGGTCCAGCATAGAAAAGACAAGGGAAGCCTTTGAAAAGAGAGGAGGAAGGAGCTAGAAGGGACCTGTTGAAACCACCAATAAACAGTGATTCACACACCTCATAAAACCCCAACAGAGAGAGGCTGCCAGGTTCACAGCCTCTGTCTCCAGAAAGCAATGACTGCCTGGTTAGATAAAAATTATTTCTGAAATCTGCACCTTCATCTGTGACCAGGCAGTGAGAGGCCAAGGAACAGCTCCACAAGCTGTGACAAGAGGAGACCAAAGCCCAAGATGCTTGTCCAGGTCACCCCTGTTCTCACTGGTACCTCTGCACCAGACCCTTCTGACCACACCAGAACAACAAAGGCTGTATTATAGCAGGCCAATGACAACTTTAACTCCTCTCTCCTACATTCTAATTCAGCTGATTAAGGCATGTACATGTCCATAAAAAACCCCCCAGAGATTGAGATAATCTCCACATCTTTTGGCACTGGAAAACCTGAAGCAGATACCCTAGGGCAAGCTAAGAAATGGTTATTTTTACACGCAGTAGCATCAAGTCACTACCTCAAAAAAAAAAAATTCCTAACCAATTTATTTCACTAGAATAGTGGCTCTGATTTCACAATTTATTATATCATAAAAGCAGCAGTAGAGAATTGTGACATAGTTTTATACACATATTAAAAGTTTACACAGCTTAGAACTCTACGTTGCACTGCAGCAGTGTTTCACTACTTCCAAATTAATTGTCCAAGCAGGAGGTCACAGACCCTAAACTGAGTTTTCCTGAGTAGCACAAAACAACAGCATCAACCACTACAAGCACACCAATGACAAGCAGCTGTGCATCTGCAAAGCCTAAAGAATCTCAACCACCCTTGAGCCTTTTTCCCTGGAAGCAGCCATAATCACAAACTTGGAAGACAAACACAACGACTCCAGAGAGCTAAAAGAGAAAAAGAAAGCCTTTGCAGGAGAAAAAAAAAAAGCCCACAGGAAAAGATAAGGTTCTCTCTCACAATAGGATAGCAAATAGGATGTGCATATTTATCTTCAAGCACTTAAAGACTTAAAATTCATCTTGTGTGTCTGTACTCATCAGAAACTCAGAAAAAAATTCTAAAGGGCTGTGGGCTAACATCTCCTATTTCCCTTATCTTAGGATGGGACAATTAGAAGCACAAAGAAGGGGGGGCATCCCCCTAATAAGATTAGCAGCACAGTTCTGTACAGCTCCCTGTCAGGGCAGTAATTGAGTAAATTAGAGTTTCAGAAGTTTACCTCATGCAAAGGAATAAGAATTTAGAAATTCTAAAAAAAAGAAAAAAAAAGTAGGGTTGGTCTTGTTTTTTTTTTTTTTTAATAATAGACAAGCTTTATAAAGTTTCATATAGTAGCTACTTAATCCACTAGTTTTAAAAGGTTTCTAAGTCTCTAAATTTTTCTAAGCTATCACATTTTTAGATAATATTTGTTGTGACGTTACTCAAGAAACAAACTCCAGTCTGTCACCATGATATTTTCTGAAAAATCTCTTTGCCAGGATTTCTTCTCCTGGGAAGATGAGAAGCCTCAGCTTCTCCATGTTTTGCTCCTCTGGAATGTGGTCTGAAGATTGTTTATCCAAACATGTGAATTGTTTTTAATTAATGGCAAATCACAGTCCAACTGTGTCGGGACTCTGGTCAGTCAAGAGCTTTCATTATCATTCTTTTCTAGCCTTCTGATGTGTCCTTCCTCTTTCTTTAGTACAGTTTTAGGATATGATATGATAATGATTATGATAATGGTATGATAAGATATAAGATATGATAATAAATCAACCTTCTAAGAACTTGGAGTCAAATTCTCATCTCTCACCTCACCCTGGAGGCCTCACAGCATGACACCAGTCATTGCACACTCTGAAACTCCCAGGATTATAAAAGTAATACCTGAAGAACACAGTTAAACACGGACAGAAAAAGAGATATTAGTTAAAGTCACTAACCTTGTTATCTCTCTCCCATTCCCTCACACCACAAGACCTTCTCAGGTGCTCTGCAGCTTCTCAACTCCCAGGGAGGGGCGGGCTGGGGGTGGTGTTGCAGAAATCTGATGCAGTTAACAGGCTGCAGGTGTGTGCTGTCCCCTCTTATTGATTGCACCTGGGCACTCCCAACCATCCTCCCCCTGCCCCATAATTTCCCTCTGGAGCTCTCAGCAGGTTGCAATCTGTTTTGTTAATCTGAATTGTTTCACTACAACGGGAGGGTTGCACAGGGCAGTTTTCCTGTTTCCAGACACAGTAATGTGAGGTATTCACAAAGCTTTGGAGGGACTAAAGACTGATCATTTATTTTTAAAATTTATTTAATATTTTTTATGTTTGCTTTAACAAAGAGCTCACTGTTTTTAAGAACCTCACAACTTCTGGCTTTAAGTGGGTAGGTCAGTGCAAGAAATCCACTGGTGATTTATGTTCAGTTTTCCTAGACTCTACAGAGGAGAAAAACTGAAAGTATGGACAGACTCATTAGAGTCTAAAGCTATAGGGAGATGTAAAGCCAGATGTAAAGGCAGAGTTGTTTGGACTCTTAAAGTAAATAACTATTGCTTTTCCTGAAATCCTTTTAAAAATCATATAACCCTGAAAACTCCAGGGAGTTTTTGAAAATAGTTAAATTTAGGTCTGCAGTCCAAAGATAATGGTAAAATTGTCTATAAAACATTACTAGATGGAGCCTCTTTACTTTGATGATTTTCATGGAAAAATATTTTTTCAAGGTTTTTTAGTATCTTCTAATACCTGCAGTTAAAAAAAGAACTGTGATGAGCTGACTACAACACACGCTCCCTATTCTTTGCTCCATGGGGCTGTGGAAAATGCCAATCACTTGTTTTGAAAATTGTAAAAGTTTAAGAGTAATAAAATGGTTATAAAAATAGCAATATAATTAGAGTAATAAAAATTTGGACAATTTGGATTAGGACAATAGAAACAAAGAGTTATGGACAGTCCAGGTACCTTTTCTGGGCAGCATAAGCCCAAAAAAGGACCCGCGTTAACAGAGGATTAACCCTTAAAAGCAGCAGCCTGTTGCATATTCATACACCTCACACATGATGCATAAATTCCATTCAAACACAGGATTCTGTCTGGGCAGTGTCAACTTCTTCCTCTGAATCCTGATGGCATCATCAGGACTGAGCAGGCAGGAAGAAGTTCATTTCTTCTGATAATGGAGCAATAAATTCTCTTTCTCTGAAAGATTCAGGTGTCCTGTGGCTGCTATCTCAATGCGAGTCCTTTCCTTAGAAAAAAAGTATCTTACATAGCATAGTTTCTATTTTAATATTATGTTATAGCCTAAACCTGTATTTAACACACTACTTAAGAAAATTAATACAGCATTACTCTCTAACAGAGCTCATACAATATTCATTTTAATATTTGCCAAAAGCCAATCATAAAATACACATTTTTCACAGGGGGAGGGAGGGAGAGATTTAGGGGGTGAATCTGAATCCAGAAAAAGGGGGGTTGGAGGGAATGTTGAGTGGCTCACTTGTTCAAGCTCCTGCACTGGTTTCCAGTGTTAGTCATGTCAGCACTGCCACAGAACTAAATTGATTTCAGTGTGCTTAAATGTGTGAAGTTTTTGGTTTTGTTGTTCTGAATGGAAACTGCTGCTCTGCTTTTGCCTCTGAATTTTTGCAAGACTCAAACCCAAAAAATGTAGCAGCACATTACAGTTGTGGGTTTCACTCTCAGGCTGGCAAGGGAGGAAGAGACAAAGCCCTACTCAGCTGACAAAATGACAAAGTTATGATTTTTTTGGTGTGAATGGAGTGTGCAGGTCCACAAAAAATCAGTGAGATGTAAGATAGGCAAGATTAATGTGTAACAGTATTTAGACAGACATTTGCTGCCATCTGTTTTTTAACAGGAATTCATAGGATGAATATTTTAATCTTAGTTGAAGAGAAACTTGAAAAATAAATAAAAACTAGGGAATACAAAGATGAACTCTTAAGTCTATTCATACATTAAATATGAGTAGATACATTCAGCACTAATGACATACTTCCTGAGTGAATATATATTTTCTCATTGTTCATTTTGTTGACATGACAATAAATTAATGTGGGGAGGGCAAAAGCTTCTGTGTGACCCCCTCAGTTGTGTTGGGCCTAACTTTATGTGCATGTATTTCTGAGCTCAAATGGTACATGAAAAACAAGTCAAAGAGAAAATGTACATTCTAGGGTGCATAAAAAATCACCTGGAAAGCCAATGTTAATAGAATACAAATGTCCACTGAGAGAGTGGACAGAGGGTCAAAGATCAGTATTAAACTGTGAGGTTCCTTGAGAAAGAGTGATGGGTAGTGCTGAAGAGCAAAAACTAAACCCAGTTTATTGGGTTTTTTTACTGGGACATCTTTGTGATCTTGAACATTGTGGGAAAATGTTTTTGTCTGTTGTTTGTATAAACAGAAGTGCTCGTTTCATCTGTGTGAAATACATTCTGCAGGAAGAATCCATATCAGTCCCCCTGCTAGATTGCTTCTAATTGACCTAACTTTTGTTTGTAAATGCAGGAGAAAAAATAAATCTACACCATTGCATTTGGTACTTCTTTGTGACTAACCTTTTCAGAAGAAATTAGGAGCATGCTGAACATGTTGATATAGCACAATTTATTCATTGCAGAAGCTGAAAAGATTCACCATTCACTGTAAATTCTTTTGCTGAATGTAAGCTCCTGAATCAGGTTTTTTGTGCAATGCAGCAGTAAGTTCTCTGTTTGCAGTTAATCTGTGTATGTTAGATACCAGAGGGCCAAAATAAACCCAATTATAAACAAAATTCTGTTGATGCCAGGGAAATTGCCCCATGCTAGGCTTGTTACCTAATATTCTTTACCACATTGGTTGGCAGAAAAGGGTATTTGCTTTCTAAGAATGGTGACTGCAGGTCCCTTTTATTTCTTTTCAGTTTGTCATACTTTTAACATGTCTCATGTGAGGTCATTGACAACACAGACTTGTTGGACACTGCTGCTGGCTTTGGGGAAGTTGTTTAGATATTACATTTAGATCTTTGTGTTCTTCCTTTCATCTGGTTATAAGATTTTTACAATGAACCATTTTCTTCCTCAGGCCACTAAGTGCTAATTTAGATAAACTTCACTCTGATAGAAAATCATCAAGCCTGTACTGTTTAATTTTTTTACTTTCAAGACTGAGTGAATCACACGGAATCATGGAAGCAGGAAGAACTAGGGCTGGGGAATATGATGACAATTTTGGCAATGAATTCAGTATTGCTGGCATTTTGAGACTACAATAAAGACTATAAAATTCTTCAATGTTTCATGGCATGTTCAAGTTTTGTTACCACAATGTCTTTTTCTTGTATGTTCTGACAAATTAAATCCTTGGCAATATTTATATGGGTTGTCAAGTTGACTGTCATTCAGAGATTAAATGCTTAGTGTAAATGAACAGCAAGTACAGAAAACACATTCCATCTAGAATTTATCCAGGTAAAATTTATCTAGACTCTAACACCACTATTCTTCCTCAGATATGGAACAACTTTAATTTGTATTGCCTTTTTTTTCCCCCCTCACTTTTACTTGCTAAGAGCAAAGGCAATATTGATGAGTAAGAAAACACATTCACTGGGACCTAGCTTAAGATGTTAGACATCCTGGGCAAATATTCTAAGAATTTAGGTGTTGGTTCCTTTTTAAAACTCCTTTTGAAATGAGACCAAGCAAAAAGCACAGCAGCCTGTGGAGAGTCTGATGCTGGCTTCTGTTCTGAGTTTTTTACTGCAGCAGAATTTCAGGGGACTGAAGCAAAAAAACTTTGAGTGCAGCTGCTGGATAACATTCAGGCATACATGAGACCTGCGGCTGGTTTGGTTCATTGGGACTCAGACACAGGACTGCAAGCATAACCTAATTGGATGTGTTGCAAATATCAGTGTATTTGTCCCTTGAATTTCATAATTAAGGTTATTTTAAAAATATTTCATTATATTCAATTACATGGACAATGCAGAGCTGACACTGTATCAGCACTTCAACTTCTTTCACCTTTCAGCAGGCTTGGGAAGTGTATGGCTGTACAGTGCCATTAAAAACCTATGAAACTGCAAGGAACTTTAAGACTGTTCTATGTTATGAAAAACAGTATTTGAGCAAGCAATTTGTGGTCCAGTACTAAAAATGTTATTATTTTGAACCTGAATGTTAATGGTTATTGCCTGTGTAGTTAAATTTTCTCTCAAATTAATTGGACTCCCCAGTATTATATTATTTATCGAGCAATAGCCACAGGCTTTTTTTTCCTTTTTCCTTTTTCTTCTTAGTGAGTTTTTTAAAGTATTTTATCCAGCTTCAAAAAAATCAGGATATTTTCTCCAGCAACCAAGCTGCCTAGTTTTACACATCCACAATCCTACTTTTTTATGGAAATTGTAATGCTGGTTAATGGGTCTCTTTTGCTTTGCAAAAAGTACTGCTCTGGATACTACATCCAAATTACCATTTTGCTTGTTTATGTAAAGCCTAATGATGATGATCATACTGCTCTGACTGCATTTTTAAAAGGAAATCATTGTACTTCTACATGAAACATAGGAAATGGGAGATAATGTATGCATTATTAGTTATCACCAGAGCCTACGAACCCAAATTCTTGTGGGATTTTGTTCACTATGAAAATAACGTCTCTTTACAAGGGATTTAACTGAGATTTAACCTTCTATCTCTATAGCATGCAATTTTAAGTGTGAGTAGTAAAGAGCTAGTAAGTAAGCTGACTTATTTACTCACAAGGATATCCCCCTAACACACACAGAGGTTTTTCTAAAGCAATTGGTGTCATGGATATATTTTCAAGGCTGTGAGTTTGGGATTTTAAGTTAGAAGCATTTGGCTGAGGAAACAAAGTGGGCTTAGGAGTTGAATGGCAGTTTACAAATGACTCTGAACATGAGAGGAGATTGTAGCCTGGTGTGGCTGGTCTCCCAAGTAACAAGTGATAGCATGACAGGAAATGGCCTTAGGCTACACCAAGGGAAGTTTGAATTGGATATCAGGAAAAAAATATTCACTGGAAGGGTTGTCAAGCAGTGGAACTGACTGCCCAGGGAAGTGTTTGAGTCACCATATTCCTGGAGGCATTTTAAAGCCATGTCCATGTGGCACTTGGGGACATGGTTTAATGGTGCACTCGGCAGGGCTGGGCTAACACTTGAACTCAATGATCTTGGAGATCTTTGTCAATATAAATGATCCCCATAGTTCTATGATTCTATAGCCTTACACACAGAACTGCCCTATAAAATTAATCCAGTACCAGTTTGGCAAAGTGAAGCTGATGCTACCTGGTTGATTCATTTGGTTTCCACTGACAGAAGCTTAGTTAGTGGTTGTATAACAACATGCAGCAATAAAATCTCTGTAGCTGCTACACATAAACAACTTTATTCACAATGTGCTCATCTCCACTGGCAGGGTGGTACAAATAAGAATCCCCTACTACTGCTCCTGTACGTATTTACCTTCTCTGTGACTGTAATATTGATGATCCCCTTGAACTTCCTTCATGATTTTCATATTTAGGTGTGATAAGTGATGTCAGGCATTAGGCCTTGCTTAAAGATAGCAGCAATGACAATCAGCTTCGAAGATGAGAATTGACTTGAGCTTCCAGATCTTGAAATAACCTGCTTAGCCACTTATCTCTATGTGTGGTGCTATGCATTACTTTAAAACAAATACTAAATTGCTTAGTAATATCTTAGAATTTATATACTAAACTAAATGAAATACATTATCTATTATGATGCTTAGTGTTTTTAATTGTAGTTTGGTTGAGCTTTTCCCTTAAGTACTAGGAGACAGTTTGCTACATCAGCAGCCAATCCCTGGCATGACAGTAGAATACCAGAGTAAGAGACCAGAAATAATAAATATCTGGTGAAATTTCTTACCTCAAAAATTAAAGCAAACAGAATCTTTCTGTCAGACATCTGGAGAAGAGACAGTGTCAGATCTCACACTGGTTTGCAGACAGCTGCCCAGCAGTTCCAGAATGCACATTCCTATGGAAATAAATTGTCTCTTTTCAGTGATTTTTCAGAAGGGGCACAGAATTTTGCTTCTACCAGATTTAGTTTGAAGATGTTGAGGGACACAGCAAGATGGTGTGACACTTGTCCACAGCACAATATTGAAAGTGTCCTCTGTATGGATTACTGGAATGAGGACACATAATGAAATTTCTTCTGAAGCCTTTTCTGCAGCTCTGGAAGGTCTTTGATCACAGTCTATTCCCTAATTGCAGTCTAGAGAATAAAACTGTGTCTTGGTTTGGAAAGACAGGTGCCTGCCAAGGAAGGCAGGAGCCTCCCCCAAAACGGAAAATGCAAACCCTCTCCCTCTGAATTGCTATCAATTTAAAATTAAGGGGCTCTCAGGCAAAAAATATGGGAGCAGGAAAAACAGTTCTTTACTAGGGAAGAAAATTTTTAAAAATAAAATAAACAATGCAGTAAACCAAAACAACACTGACAGAGTCAGAACACAACCTGATGGTTGGTCAGGGTGTTGGTAGCAGTCCCATTGGAACTGTGGCTGCAGCCCTCCTGCAGTGCCAGGGGTGGTTCTGTTGAAGCAGATCCAGGGGCAGAGGCAGCTGCTGTTCCTCTGGGCAATCCAGTGGAGAAGCTGTGCTGGTGTTCCAGAATCTCCAGATTATATCCAGGTAGGAAAGCTTGGCTCCTCCCTCTGGGGTCACATCTCCCAATGGGATGCTGTAGTTCTTACCAGTCATGCAGTGACATTCAATAGCTGCTATCAGCAGATGTCTCCCTGGGGGGAGGAGTGGTTGTGGAAGAGATAAGGAAAACTGCCTGCTGAACAGAAGACAACTGCCATACAGGTGGCAAGTAGATACAATTTGCTTGGCAATCCAGGACAAACCTGGTGCCTTTTGCACACAGCAGAAATCTAAACAGAGGTCGAGCTGTGAAGCAGCCTCTCAGTCAGCATGTGGTCACAAGAAGATCTGCCCATAAAGGCAGTGTGCCCTCAAACTGTTATTTAAGGGACAGCCCTGGAAGATTATGTATGTTACCTCAGATTTTCTTCAGGCTGTGAACTGTTGAATCACAAAGAGATGTGAAAATTACATCAGAAAATCCTCTCAGGGAAAGGGAGGCACTGAAGAAAGATGGAGAAGGCGGCGAAAACTACAGACTAAAACCTGTCCTCTGCTTCATCATAAGCATGAGACTACAAAATGTATGACTATAATCCAAGAGAAATTGAGTTCATCCAGCTTCTGAATGCCTTGATGGACTAAAACTTCATCTGGGGACATCCAAAAGCTGTCACAATCCTTAACAGCTCTGAGTAAGAAAACTGAGTGCCTGTAATAACACGTAAAAGCTTATGAACCATCTGAATTGAAGATTTCCTTGGTCTACGTGAGGTACAGCATCAGTTCCATTTGATTTCTTACCACAGGTCTGTGAGGCTTTACAGCCCAGATGTCTTCAGGTCTAGAAACAGAGATGCCTTCACCTCTGGGATGTGCTGTAGTTTAACCAGACACTTTGCACAAACTCCTCTGTGGTGAAGTGAACTCTGATTCCTGAGCTGAGTGCCTAGATCCTAAGTTCAAATTGCACAGTCATTCTGGCAAAGCAAATGAGAAATATCTTGTCACATAAGAATTTTCCTTTATTTTGGCTTCAAGTCTTTCCTTTCATATGGCTGAGCAAGAGCTAAAAACAAAAGCATCATAAAAAAACCCAACAAATGATTCCTTCTAAAGTTGTCTAAAAGATTAATTTTGACTTTGTCAACTGGACAACCAGTAATAATTTCCTGTAACTGTGGAATAAATGAAGAAATAAAAATAATTTAAATCTAAGTTTGTCATTTACACAATTTATTTATTCAGTTCACAACAGCTCAATGCATTTTCTTGAGTTTCTCTCATGCATACGCTTTTTTTTTCCCTTTTACCATTTTCCTGCCTTGATGTACTCTTTAATGAGTCCCTCTAAGAAATGGCTGCTGCTACTTTCAGATGATGGAAGAACAGAAAAACAGGCAGTGAGTCTGTTTGAGTTGGCTTTTTTGCTTTTGAGCACAGACATTACTGCATCCAAGAATCACTTTTCTGGGTAGTGAACATGGGTTTCATTTTATAATCCAAAAGAAAATGTTACAGCCAAATTATTACATATTAGAAATACTGGGAGGATTCTCTTTTTCTTTACTGCCTGTACACATAGAAGAAAGTGATATTACTTAACCATGAGGTTTAATTACTGCCATAATTTTAGAGAAGCCTTGGAATTTACTTTTCACATTTTTTTTGTGAACAGAATTCCAAACTGAAGCACAGAAGTTGTGTCTAGACAGATAGTATTTTTGTCTCTGTATAACAGGCATAATTAGTCTTATCCATGCAATTATAAACACAAAAATATATTCTAAAAGCTTAGACATATGCTCTCTATTTAGCACTGATTCACTGGAAGGGGTTTTTTCTCTAAAAATATTTTGTTTAAAACCTGTGTCTAACACTGTTTGGCTGCTAACACTAAAAAACCCACAGTGCCTAATCACCAAAAAAACCCTCACCCTTTCCCATAGGTGGTGTTAACTGTGCTTCTTTTTAGATTCAAATGATCTGACATTCAAAACTGTGGCTTACCAAGTGATTCCTTAATATCAGTAGGATTAGCAGCACTTAGGTCTTCAAGAAATTCAGTCCAAATTTATGGATGTGAGTGGGTAAACTCTGCAATCTGCCTGTAAGCTTGGTACCAGTAACTAAATGTAATTCAAGAGAGCAGTAAACCCACATTCACCTTTGAATTGTTACACCCTGACTTTTCCCATCTAAGACCAATAGAGCAGACACATTGCTACTTTATAGCCTGATTTTTTTCCCACCTCAGTCACAGTATTTCTAGAATTAAGGACAATTTTGCCATCAAATTTCTAGTATAGCTAAGACAAAGCAGTAATTATTTTTCTGAAATGTCGGCTTTTTTCTGCCATAAAATGAAACACCATTTTCTTGCTAGCAGAGACAAAACAGAAATACTTGGCTAATGGGTAATTTATTAAAAAAAATCCAATCTATACAACCTTCAAATGCAAGAGCAATTTTTCGCACTTTCTAACCAAGATCTTTTCTTCTCGTTTTCAGCATTTAATGGGATGAGTTTTTCCCAAGCACAATTCCCAACCTTATCTTTAAGTGCACAAGGATGTCAGAAAGGGCACAGGCAAGATAAATCCAAGTGTTTTTCTTTGATTTGAGTATGTTGAGATTTCAGAGATTTTCTTGATTATTCAGAATGCATATTTTGTGCTAAGAAGTTTAAGAGCCTTTGAGGGGCTTTCTGCAACATTTCTAAAAACTTGCAAGTTGATATTTAAAGGAGATTTAAAAGAACATAGAATAATAATTGCCACACCTACATAGGGCTTTCAAACATGAATAGTAATCATTGTATTAATATCAGTAATTCCTCTTGGAAGCTTTTACATTTGGCATTGCTATCATTACTAAATGTGTTTATGTCAGCTACTTTAATAATTTTTCTAATGTCATAACTTTCTTCAGTTAATTATGAACAAATTGGCACAGTTAATTAATGGGTCCTACTAATAATATATTATCCCAGATATGTGTGAATGATACCCTGTTACTAGCAGTGATGCAGCTCAATTAATGATGCCAAACATTGTGACCTTCTTAATAGCAAAAGACTCACTGATACTCCTAGAAACAAAATTAGACATCTTTAAAATAGAAACAAAGCAAGAATGCACTGAAGGCTAAGTGCTGCTGTCATGTTGGGTTTAAGCAATTCCAAATTTACACAGAATAACAGAGAAGAACCCTGCCTGACACTTCTAACAGAATAAACAAAATATCTGCTGACTGAACCAAAGTGTTGTGTTGCTTGTCAGCTCAATAGGAAATGAGCAGCCACAGCTTTGTTCCTGTGTGGGACGAAGAAGCACAGGGAAAACCAAGCCTATGAAAGTCCATAATGCTACTTGGGACACCTCCATTTGTCAGAGCTGATGAATGAGCCACTTCTCAAGCTGTTCAGACACAGCTTCACAGGAACATTTCAACTTTCTGACTACCTAAGTTAGAATTTAAGATTACACAGGTGGCTTCAGGGGAGAAAAGAGGCATCACAGGACCTTGTTCTTTGGTGTGGTTGGCAGCAGGGGAGGATTTGTGATATTCCTGTGTTTAATAGCATAAAATTATTCATTTTTATTAAGTTCAAGTCAATTCGTTACTGTAATGAGCAATAAACAGCAAATTCGAAATGTCACAGTTTAGTACAAAAAATCATTAATTTCAGCTATTTTCCCCAGAAAGAATAATCTGAACTTTACTAATTGCTCAAAATGAAATGCTGCAAGATGAAATAATTTGGTTTTCTCCTTTTCTGTTAATTGCAGCAACTGTTCCTGTGAACTTTGTGTGTATATAGCATCATTGTTTATGCCTAAGTGCTCCAGGTTATCTGCATTGCCATTTATTCATATATATATATATATATATATATATATATATCTGTGAAGTACCATGCACGTTTCTGAGTGCTATAAAATTAACACTTGAAGGAGCATGATAAATGAGTGAGTTAGCAAGGTAAAATTATGCTTTCATCAGTGCAGCCACTTTATAATGATCTGTGACCATTACAGGGTAGTGCAGCCTGGTACTTTTATGCTTGGAAATTCAGCTTGCTTGGTAACACAGTTCTGTTGAATCCTTTCCTTCCTGGGGAGGGCAAGAGAAGTAGAATGAAAAAGGAGAGAGGATGAGAAAGATGGAGCTAAACCCCAGGTTCATTCTGGAAACACAAATCAAAGCCGTTTGATACAATCTACCCTCAAAACTGAGGTGTTTTGGTATTTTCTCCAAATTTCATTATTATTGCCAGCAAAAGGCCTGCTGGTGGTAAAGGCTTAGTGGTGATAAAGCCTACTGGTGATTTACATCTGAATGCCTCTTTCATTCTAGAGAACATGCCAATCTACAGGAGACAAATGTCCCTAGAGAAAGAATGGTCCAGAGCTGCCTTTGGCTCCCCGAGCATTTCAGCAAATTGTATTACCACTGGTTTTTGGAATTATATTGTAGTGGTCTCTTGCAAGGCCAGAAGCCATGTAAACTCTTTCCAGCTGCTTTGCATTGAGTATTCTACTGGCAGATCTTGTGCAGGCAAGTTCTGCTACAGTCAGAAGAGTTTTACATCACTAAATGTTTGAAATGTCTGACCTGACTTGCAGGGACAAAGGTAATGTAGTTAGAGGCAGAAGAGCCAAATAATATTTTTTTTAACATGGTTACCTCTGGCATTTTCTCCACTCACCACTGGTGTAACAATTTTGGCCTGTCTCAGCATTCTCAAAACAGTTTTAAGTTCATTATCAGGCTCAGAGATTTTCTGTCAAAGGTGGACCTGTGCCACACACAATCATCCTTATTCTCACCTGGTTTAAGTTCAGACAATGCCAAGCCTTCTTTGTAGAAGGGATTCTCTTCAACTTTCCCTGTCCACTACTATAAATTTTCAATATAACAGTTCTCATAGATCAAAATCTACACTCTAATTTCTGAGTGCTCAGTGCTGGTCCCAATGCATTGATTTATTTCACTGTTGTTGCAGATCACATACTGCTGTTGTTGTTTATTAATGAAGTCCAAATGAATAATGTCTGCTTTCCATGCCCATTTTAAATTACAGACCTGACCTAGAACACCTCACTTTTATTCTAAGAATAAAGAAATGTTTTCCTTAAAAAGTTCTGAAAAAGAGAAGGCATTGTCCACAATGTATCCATGACCAACATTTTCTTTTATTACCATATTTAAATCTAAATTAAACTCTAGGTCTAGGAACATCAAATAGGTCTCTCTATATAAAATCTTGCTTTGTTTTGGAACATTGTTCTCCAATCTCCATTTACTTTGCACCAATTTCACCTTGCTCTTGCCTGACCTACTTCACAGCAAGGTTTACTCTGCTTCTCACACACTGCACTTCCCTGTCATCTCATGGGATTCACCTGAACCACAAGAACTGTTACATCAACAGAATTATTAATAAATAAGAGATCTTTTACATCAAAGGAAACACAAAGCATCTCAGTAATGCTGTAGAGGTACAAGAGAAGTGTGATCTTAATGAGATGGTCACATGTTGTTTGCTCAAATACAGAGAGCAATTTGGACAGAATGAGAATTGCCCTGAGTTTTTGAATAGCTAAATCTCACAGTTCCTACCAGCAAAGATTAAGCAACATTTGGCAGTTTTTAGAAAAAAAATAGGCACTCTAAGGTAAAACACTATATTTTCAACAAAGTACATCAGCTAAAAGATATAGATAAACATTTCACTCTGTAATAGCCTGCTTTATCTACATAAAGTGTAACATGCTTACTGCCTTTTACCATCAGAACTGCCAGCAGAACGTATCTGTGAGCCACCAATTTATACCTATTGAGCCACTTTTTATCCTCCCTCTTCTTTTCTGCTTAACAATGCAAGAAACCTGCTAGTAAACACATTACACAGCTTTAAATCACTTTTTTAGCCACAGTAAATAATTAATGAATGGAGTGACCTTCCTAGAACTTGTTTATGTATGTACTGAGGGGGAAATTCTTCCTGGCATGAAAGTAGACAGCAAGAAAAGTGCTTGCCATAGGGTATGGATTTAAACAAGAAACAGCACTCAGGTAACTATCCATGCATATTTTAAAACTTAGAGATTTAAGAGTTCCATCAGATCTGGTTTATGAATACTGCAGATCATCTGATTACTCAGTTCCAGTGCATGGTACAGTACAATCTTAGTCAGTGATGCCAAAAACTATTCAAGATACCATTTAAAAAAGGTAGTGAGGCTTCATCATAACCCTTTATATATTTTGACTGAAACTGAAAGAACATTCTGCAACAGCTCTTGCATAATATGAGTCTTTAATATAACCTGTTTACTGAGAAGTTTTGTGAGTCATTAGGAAATTCCTCACTTAGAATAATAATTTTTGGCTGCACCTACTGCTAAAGAAAAGCATTGGGTGATTATATGTACAAGCTTCCACAGAACAGTTCAATTAAAATTCAGGCAGCAGAAAATGTCATTGTTTAAATGAGCAACCAACAAGCAGATTCTACAAGTGGAATATACTCCAGAGTGTGGTCATACAGCTGCCAAGTTTGCCTTCTGTGTAGCAACAGTGACAGAAAAAACAGTTGAGGGGGATTCATACTTACATTTTTCACCACAGCGAACAAGAACAGACACCGTGAGTTGCACATTTAGGGAGCTGCCTTGGGCCTGCAATGCTACACTGGGAGCTGGTTTTCCTCTCCTAAACCTAGGAGTGATGCCCTGAAAAGACAAAGCCATACTCTGTTCATATGTGCACAGTATCAGGATTGAGAATGCAAGTTGTGAACTTAGGCAGCACCAAAATCTTTCTGAACAAACAGGGCTGTGAAAAACTGAGACACTGGACTGTAAATCCACCAGGTCACGTATTGTATTTGCAGGGTGCCCCGTGGCAGGGAGGAATGATGGGTCTGACTCCATGTTCTCAGAAGGCTAATTTATTATTTTATGATACTATATTATGTTAAAGAATGCTATACTAAACTATACTAAAGAACACAGAAAGGATACAGACAGAAGACTAAAAAGATAACGATGAAAACTCGTGGCCTATGAGTGAAAACAACTCACAGCAGAATCCAATGAAACAATCACCTGTGGGGAAACAATCACATTCCAAACACATTCCAAAGGAGCAAACCACAGGAGAAGCAAATCAGATAATTATTTTTTTTCCTTTTCCTCAGAGGCTTCTCAGCTTCCCAGGAGAAAAATCCTGGGCGAAGGGATTTTTCAGAGAAAATATGAATGTGACAGTCACTTAACATTTTTCAAGAAGGGCTATCAGTTTATGTTCAGTGGCAATTCTGCCCCAAACTCCTTAATTTTTATTGATCTAAACATTAATCTCTATTTTAATACATTTGTTAAGTTATGCATAACAGAAATAAATGGCCCTGGCATAAAATGGGTCTTTAAGGTCAAGGAGGTTTTTGTGGTGGGTTGACCCTGGCTGGATTCCAGGCACTCACCAAAGCTGCTCTATCACCTTCCTCCACAACTGGACAGATGGGAGAGAATATAATGAGAGCTTCATGAGCTGAAGGGCAGGGACACACACATCACTCACCAGTTACCATCGTGGGCCAAACAGACTCAGCTTGGGGAAATTAATTGACTTTATTACCAACCAAAACCAAAGCAGGATAATGAGAAGTAAAACAAACCTTAAAAACACCTTCTTCCCACCCTTTCCCTTCCTCCTGGGCTCTACTTCCTCCTACCCAGTGGGGCAGGGAGGCAGGGCAGGGATAGGGAATTCTTATTACACTGAGAATTTAATTCTGGTGATGATAATTAAGTGATGACCAAGTGAGAAATTTAGTATGTAAGCCTGCACACACTGAGGTTCACACTACAGACTAAATGAAAAAATGCCTCAAACATACTCATCACAGAGACTAACTGCTGGCACATTTGTACATGTGCATTTATTCAATAAAACTCATTAGTCGTAATGATTAGACTGAATACTAATTTTGCACCAAGATCCTCCTGCTTTCAGACCCAATCCCAACTGAAAAGTATTTCAAGAAGCATTACATTGTTGATAAAGACACATGCCTGATCCAACAGAGCCACAGGTAGCATTGAATTTTAATTTTAAGGAGGATTGGAACATACTACATTCTTTATCATATTTTAAATTGACAGCTCACACTTACTGCTTATGTTACAGCCCTCAGGTATCCAACTGACACTACAGACTGTCTTTCTCAGGCTCAACACCTGCACAAGTGGAGAGATGGCCTCCCATCACATCTGCACAGATAAGATGGGCAAAACGAGGAAAATTTCACTTTCTGATATGAAATAAAGAAGAAAGCTGACAGTCCTAACCCAGAGCTCCACAGAGGAGCACATCACATTACTGGAGCTGTGTTCAGCCCAGAGCCCTGCACAGAGGGGATTGCTCTGGGTGCCTCTGCCTGTTTGGTGCTGGCTCCTGCACCACTCTGGCCACGCTGGAACAGCACTCCCTGCCTGCCCAGCTCCCCTGTCCTGTGTTGCACATGTTCCTGGCCTATAAATCCTGTGAGACTATTGCTCTTGGAATAGGAAGGAGTCACACTTTGAAAGACTCCTCTCCAGTTCCCATTTGTTTGGACAGATGCACAACCTTGGCCATGCCTGGGAAGTGTTTCCTCACAGTAGAATTGAGAAGGGACAAGCAATTAACTGAAAATATCCAAGACAATTAATCAGGTGGAGAACATTCTCAGGAACATGATGTCCCAGCACCATCTCACCATGAAAGATGAGTGTGGTTCCCAGGATTCAAGGACTCTGGGATTCCATGGCCCCATGGTGAGCAGGATTTCATCAGGCTTTGTCTCATGACAGTGGCAGGGTCAGAAGTGGTGGCAGCAGCTGGAAAGCAGAGCCATGTATTCCCTCTCCCCAGCCCATCTGGGAACATCTGGGAAAGGTCTCCATTGTCTGCCTGCAGACAGATGTTTCTCACATCAAACCAATTATTTCCTTTCCTTTAATGTCCAGCCAGCAAACCTTCCCTTTAGTTTTTTACCTAAGTTTTCTATTCAGATCACAAGAAATTAAATATTAGCACTCATTGCACCATCCATTTCCAAGAAGCAACTTCTACACAACAAGATAATTAAAAGCTATTTTTCACAGCATAAGATTTCTATGCAATAAGCATGGTAAAAAGGGCAAGAAGGAAGAAACAAAAGGGCAGATCTCTAGAGAAAATGCAAAATAATTCTACAGTTGCATTTTTCTCAAAATTTTCTGGGATGAAAACTTTAGAAATAGGCCAGTAAAGAAACTTAGATTCCATATCAAATCCATGTACATTTTACATGTGCTCAAATATAACATTCAGGCCTATTCCAATGATATTCTGGAACCTTTTACAATATCAGAGCTTACTGAAGCAACAAATGGTGCACCTCTCAGGGTAATAACATGACAGGGTTAGTTTGCCAGCCAACTGGCTCCCAAAGACAAACCTGCAGTGATGTGCAGAGCTCAGCAGCTCATTCCATACTCTTCACCATTTGAATCCATTACAGCCAGCCAAGAAAGTGACTCCTTTCAACTATGCAGGATGCTTTAAAAGAATGGGAGAAAGGGGTTTATTGTGAAAATATTAACTTCTATTCTCCCTGCACATTCCAGTTTGTGGGATTGCCTGTACCATCCTAAGAGCACACAAAAGGCATTTTAGGAGCCCAAATTACAAAGGGAAGTGAGAGCAAACATAGGTTTCTACTCCTCTGCCTGGCAGGAGTGTTTAAACAGAGACAGATCTGGAGTTCCAAGGCTGCCATTCAGATTGTTAAATGGGCTAATTGACATGGTTTTCTTGTAGGGGGACAGTGCCATGGGAGAGGTCAGCAGAAGCAATGAAGAGAACCTTTGCTTTAGCAGCAGCTACCACTGAACATGCACCTTTTCTACCCAGCACACTCAGCACACACAGAGTTTGGGGTTTTTCTCAGTTTGGCAGAGTGGGGCCATCCTGACAGAAAGCTCTGATTTGCTGCAAGGGCAGCACACTCAGACTGATCCTGTCTGGTTCAGAGAGGCTCATTTCTGCATCAGGTGGCTGACACAGACATTATACAGAGAAGGCTGAACCTTTTCAGCTTGGAGTGGAGATGCTTGTGAAAAGCATCTATGCAGTTATTCAAATTACTTGAGCTACTGTTGGTAGAGAAGGTTAATTCAGCTTAAGCCCTTTTTGGAGGATAACCTGAGCCTAAATAATAATGATTAAAAACACATTCAGTAACTGTTTTTCGAGACTTACTGTTTTATTCACAGCCTAGAATAGAAAAAAAAAATCAATTTTTTAGAACAGGTAAACAAATTAACATCTGTGGGTCTTTGCAACAGAAACTTCTGTCAGGGTTGATATTTCAGCCAAGGGTATGACTTTAGACACTGTTACATGAATACAACAAAGATAAGAGTTCAGTGACCTTGTTGTACTGTAACAGCTTAAGGACTGAGTGCATCAACAATACTAATGACCATTTCTGAGCCAATCCCACAGTCTGTTCCTGAGGAAAGACAATGGATATTTGGTTGCACAAGAGCATTGGACTGATATCAGGATTGTGTGAGCAGAAGGCAGATCCTCCAGAACATTCCCACTGGCACCCTGCAGTGGCCAAAATCTGTGGAAAACTGACTGAAAACATCCAGGTAGAATTCACTGGGAACAACTCAAAGATAATAAATAACAGTAACACATGAGCAGACCACAGAATGCTTTACAAGACAGGTATGCAGTGAGAGAAATAGAGACAGACACTACAGTCTATTAGAAATATATTCCAAATAATATGCTCTAGTGATTGAATTATAACAACAACATGCAAAAAGGAACGGGAGAAAATAATTCTAATTTCTTAGCTTGGTACCTTGTCTTGCAATGCTTCCCTCCACATGCAGTCAAATAACCTACATATTTAACTAAACCACAATCAGAGCAGTGATTTGGAAGCTGCTGGCATCAGTGATTTTAGATTATGAGGCACAGCTCATGGCTTTTTTCCCCTTAAACAGTCTTGTTTAATAGAATGAAATTACAAACAAAGGGACACAGAAATTTCCTTTCTCCTTGTTTTCTACTAGAAAACAAGCAGCTTAATAGAGAAAATATCAATAATACATTATCTGCTTGACAAGAACACCAGGATGAACAGATGTGGTGCAAGCCCTGAAAGTGCCTTGACTTGCAGAACATGAGCTTCATTCCCTTTTGGGCTGACCATCCATCCATGCCCTGTTATTCCACTGCTGATGACTCCCTGTGGGACTCATTGGAATGTGTACTGAGCTGAATTACTGGGGCTGGCTGGGGTTGAGCAGGAATTTGAGCAGGGACACAGCCTGGATGGCCATCCCAAACTGAGCAAAGGGATATTCCATGTTGTACAACGTCACGATCAGCAATAAAGGGATTTTTGAGAAAGCAGACATTGCTCAGAGGCTGGCTAGGCCTATTAGTCTGTTTTTGGCAAGTGGTTAGTGATGGCCTTCACGTGATTATCTTGGGAGGTTTTTTCTCCCTCCTTCTTTATTAAACTGTTTATCTCAACAGAAGTTTTGTCACTGTGTGGGGAAACGTGATGCTTATCTGCTGGCTGGGGTAAACCCATCACACTGAGATTAAAAAAAAAAAAAACCCAAAATTCAAATCTATAAAATGGCATCTTCCACACCATGTAAGACTCCTGTGGCTGCAGGAGAGCAGGACCCCTTTCTGACAGTGCTAAAGATCTCCTTTCCTTCTTTAAGCAGCCTGGAGAAGGCTGAGAAAATAAGTGATTCTCAGAGTGATTACATATGACCTTGCCTTAGGTGGGATTGCAAAATACACAGGACTCCAAATTCACTTGAAGGTTTTTACAGGGATTTAAATACATACTTTAAACTACACCTATGGGCAAGTGAATTGGTAGTAAAAATGAGATTGTTTTGAATGCCAGATATAAATTGATCACAGTGCCATTCACTGCTCCTTCTCCACTGGAAATACAGTGTGTTAATGAGAGATTCATTGGAGGGCAGCAGATGGTTGAAGGGAAAAGGAACAAGACCACAGTTTGCAGGTGTGCCCTTGATTTTCACACTGTCATTCCTCATATGACCACTCTGCTCACTGGAACTGGTCATGCAGAACATCCAGAAGATGTCCAAGATATGCTAAGAAGCAGCACAATTCTCAGTTTATATCTTTTCAGAATGTCTGTTATTTTCAAAGGTGTTGGTCCAAGGCTTTGTCTTTCCACTAAGAAAGCTGTACCATTTTACTGTGTAGATGTTAATAGCTCAAGCTAAACATACTGCTTCATTTGCTGAGCATAAAAACAATTTCAGAACTAGCTTGTCCACGTTTTTAAATATCTAGAAGAATTTCACTATGTAGCCTGTCATCTGGATATTGGGACATCTGACTGTAGAGGCAGTGAGACAAACCCACCACCAGTGGAACCCACAGAAATCAGGAGGCCTCAGAGTGCAAACTAATTAAAATGCTGCTGTTGTTCACCACCAGATAAGGTATTGGTTGAATTTTTAGAAGAGAAGATTTTTTAACAGATATTTTAAATCAATTATTCATTTATTAAAATTCAAATTGCAGTATGTGACTATTGATGTCAGGCTGCAATAAGCTTCTCAAAAGCCTGCAATGCAGATTGCAAATGTTCATTATGTGTGTACCAGCTTTAAGGAAACAGCTATTTATTAGCACTGGATCTTGTAACCTGTACTTCAGCTCTTTTGCCAGTGCAATTACTTGAAATGTTTGCAAATATTTGTGATGTAGTGTTGATATTTTATTTATTTATTGTGAAAAAAAGCTCTGAATGCTTTTTTAGATTCACATGTGAGCTTTTAACTTAAATGTGGAGCAATAAATGAGAAGCTCAAATGATAGATCACTGGAAATATTAGTTTTCCTATTGCATTGGCAACAAGTTCAAGATAATGTGCCCACATATTTAAGATGCTTTTCAATCAGACAGCGTATTTTGCAATAGTAGAGAGTGTGCTGTGCAGCAGAAAAAGCACTTAAGGGAGGTTGATGGTGAGCATGAGAAAAAGGAACAAGAGTTTAGCACACAGTTATCTTAATTAATCAAATTAAAAATTTTGTTCTGTGTAGCTTTTAGCTTAGTTCAGTTTATTGCTCCTTAGAAAATTGATTTAAAACACCAAATGCAAGAAATTCTCAAAAAAAGCTTGGAAGTATGAAAGTACATCCTTCATTACATTCTGCCTTTCATTTCCTCCAATTTAAACTCCAAATTTGAACACACCCCTGGGGAAGAATTCACATGGTCTGAGGTTTCTTTTCTCTTTCTGAAACAACAGACCTTGACTTCCTCTTCACCTTGCTGTGAATACTTGATTGTAAAGTCACAGGAGCTGGACATGTCCCTGCTGGAGCTGCTCAGCCATCCCCTCCCTCCCTCCCAGCAATTCTTTGCTGGGCTCTCATTCTGCTGGAGCCCTGAGCTGTTCCATGCTGTGCTCTGCTCACAGCTGGGTGGTTTTGCAGTTCAGAGGAGCACTGGGGTAGGTAACAGGTCTCAGTTACAGCCCAGGCTCTCCAGGTGCTCAGAGTGACTCTGAAAAATCTACTGGACAAGAGAGTTAACCCTTGATATTCATCACAAGCAGCTCACCTAGATGGTTCCAGTGCCATCACTGAGCCCTAAGAGTCTGAAGTGCTAATTATTTCCCATTTGTGTTTCTTCTCTACAACAGAGATACTGATTCTCCCTTTTTCTCAGCTTCAGTTTGTCTTGTATATTGACATCATAACCTCTTCTGGGTAAAGCCTTTGCGTGCAGCCACTGATGTAGACTGGGTTTGATCCTACTGTTTTCTAGTATAAGTAAAGCAAATACTTAGTAAAAAGGGAACTATCACTTTTATCATCCAAAAAAATGAACAACCTTTAAAAATTTGTTCCCAGATCTTGCAGAAAGATTGCTTCAGTTAAATTAAATGCCTGCTCTTCAATTCTTTCAATGAAAGAACTTGCTGTAGATTTAATAGTAAAGTATTTAATTTGGCATGCTGTTAATTAGTTTAATACCAGGACTTTTAGCCTTACAGAATTTTGTGTGTGTTCTCCAGGGTCTAAACTAATCTTCATGTTCATCCTGTTTATCTCCCTACTTTTTCATTCCACTTGAGGTAAATTAATCAACACTTCAACTGCCAATTTCTCCAACAGAAGCAATGGTTGCCAGTCCAAAAAAATAAGAGCAAAGAGAAACCAAACATTATATCCAAGCAGTGAGACATTCAGAGGCATCTGAGGGAATAGGGACCTCAAAAATTCAGGTTACTGAAAAATATGTTGCTTTTATTCTCAGAAATTACTGGAGATTTAAGAATTTAAAGATACTTGTCAAGCACGGTCAAAATGCTCTGTCCTGACATCCAGCTTCAGGAAGCCACAGCTATTTGTTACAAAGAGTTCCCAAATTAATTCTACAGTCACTCAGACCAAGGAGCACCAGTCACAGCAAAGGAAAAGGCTGAGCATTTGCTGGTGCTCACTGTTAGGTTGGCAATGCCACTGAAGTTAAATGCCCTGCCATTCTGGGTGGTGGCAAACAGCCCCAGGACCTCTCAAATCTAGAATGCTATGGAATTCTACTTCCAAAGGATATTTCCAGCTGGCTGCCATTTCTACTGAAAATTGTAATTAAAAGGCCATTTTGGGGAGGGTTCAAAAGTAACTTGAATGGATTTGTAAGCTTTTGTGTTTTGTCACCTTTCAAGGGAAATGGTCTGAAGAAAACAGTGTTCTTGGTTATTGAAAAAGTAAACCCCTAATGATTTTTCGAGTGGTTTTAGGTTCAAGTAACTGAAACCCTCATGCTAGCATGACTTTTTTTTTTTTCCAGAATATCTTCTGTTCTCAACACCTAGTCTCAAGAAAAAGCTCTTAAAATTAATTTTAAGGCTATTCCAAGGAAAATGTCTTCTAATAGCACCACAGACCTCTCCAACACTGTAATTTATTCTGACACTAAAGAAAGTCGTTAGAAATCTTTAAAGTATAAAATAGTATTTTATGTAATATACTAAAATACGATAAAGTCAGATATAAAGATTTGCACCACTGTAGAATTAAATATAATAACATATAATGAGCTATCAAAAGGAAACAGATGGTACAACCTGACTTGGAACACAGTGAAAGATCCTCTTGTACCTGCTGTATGTAATACAAGAACACATTTACCTTACAAGAATATCTTCAGAGAACCTTTAAGTCACATTATTGAACTCTGAGATTAAGACACTGTTATTGTGAAACTGCTTTCAGAGCCCTGTGCGTATCTGCTAATCATAGCACAATATTTCACTGACCTATCACATATAAATTATATACAATTTAAAACTGCTGGTTTACAAAGAGGAAATAAAATAATTTGCATAATTGCCCCAATTTACTTTTTCTATATGGTAATAACCGTATCTTGATATAATAATCAAATTGGTCTCAACAGCTACTGTTGTTACAAACTAAACAAAATGCAATTCTGTGATATTTTGGAGGATTCTCATGGTCAGCAAAACTGTACAAAAAGGCACAAACACAGACCAAACAGCTTGGCAGTGTCACACTGCTGCCATAGATTCAATTTCTGTCACAGTCTGTACAGTGTCTGTGAAGAGGAGCTGCATTGATCCCAGACAAAAATCCTCTCCCTGGGGCTTTCTAACAACCTGGAGGAGTTTCTGTGGGTCAGAGCTGAGACAGCTGACTTCAATTCAGAGCAAGAAAGACCCACACAGATTTCCTTTGATGCATTAAATAATCAGGTCATATCAAACCAAACCTCACAGAATCTAAAATGGAAACTCATTTTCCTGCTTCACAATTATCTTTTAAAGCATATTGCCTTTCATTGCAAATCTTTTCTATTGAATTATATATAGTCTTCATATTCTGAATAAAATACTGTAGAATACTAAATATTTAAAATTCTAAAACAATTGCAGAAGCATTGGAAAACTTCTACAAGTCTGTATGTATAGCTGAAGTTCTGCTCTGTATTCTGTATCTAACAAAAATACCAGCAAAATAAAACCTCTAATAGGAGCTACATATTTCCCACAGTCTTTTATTAGACAAAAGGATATCATTCTTGGAAAAGGAAGAGTTCTGCCACTTACCAATACACCACAAATCAGTATACCAGGGGGCTGGGCAATAGGGGGATGGAAGGGAAGGGAAGAAAGGTCCTTAACAGATGGAGAGAATAAAGAAAAAAAAACCTCCAAAAATTGATTACATCTCCCTAGAAAAATCTAAAGAGTGGAATTACAGCATTTATGCCATCCAGAGCACAATATATTACTCAATAATTACTAGTGTTATTACTGCTACTCAAAGTAGTAGCAATGTTCTTCAGTCAACAAAGTCCAATCCCATATCACTACCTGTGCTTTAATTATGTATTTATTTCTTCATTAGAAAAGCATTTTTACTCACCAAAGTACCTAAGTGTAGGCTTCATTTCAAGGGTTTAAGAATGTATGCAATGTTAAACTTTGCTTACATTCCACTGAATTAATCTTTTAAAACAGAAAATTATTAGCACACTAGCAATAAAAATGTCCCTTTTGTCACAGTCACATTTTCTGGAAAAATCCCTCCACCCAGGATTCTTCTCCTGGGAAGCTGAGAAGCCTCAGAGAAAAAGGAAAACAACTATTATCTCATTTGCTTCTCCTGTGTTGTGCCCACATGAGGAATGTGTTTGGAGATTGTTTACCCACACGTGATTGTTCCATTGGATTCTGCTGTGAGTTGTTTTCACTCATTGGCCAGTCAGGGCCAAGCTGTGTTGGGGCTCTGGAAAGAGTCATGAATTTTCATTATTATCTTTTTAGCCTTCTGTCTCTATCCTTTCTGTATTCTTTAGTATAGTTTAGCTTAGTATTCTTTAATATAATATCTTAAAATAATAAATTAGCCTTCTGAGAACATGGAGTCAGATTCATCATTCCTTCCTGCTATTGGGCACCCTGCAAATACAAAACCCTTTCTCTTGGGGAAATTCTAGGTACAGTAAATTCTAGGTACAGTAAAAGGTTAAGGAATCTTGAAAATCATAAAAGGAGAAAAAACTCCACAGAATTTGACCTGGGTGAAGCCTTACAGACATCCTGGATGTTCAATTCTGGGTTTCATTTCGATTGTTTAGTAGAGGTGAACACTTCTGACAGATGCAAACTCAAATGTGGAACTGAACTTGACAAGAATTTGACTTGATGGTCTGCAGCCATGGTTTGAGCTCCACACTTAAAAAAGTTTAAATATTGGGACTTCTAGGCCCCAGAACTTCTAACCTTGCACTCTTCCATGAGGTTCCACTCCTTCCTGTCCCTGTTTGATCTGTCCTTGTGTGCAGAGCCATGGTTTTGAGAGTTTTTAGGGGGTCACTCTGGGTTTATTTGGCAGGGGGGCAGATGGAGGGAAGGTTTTGGGTGGGCTTTTTTTGAGAGGTAGGATATGAATCAGAAACAAAACGTGACTGCAGCTTCAATGGCTGCCAAATTCCATTGTTTTCCCTGTAGTTTTGGTTTTTACTAACATTTGAAATTTCTATTTATTTTCTACGGGGCTTTTTTTGTTTCTTTTATGTGGGGATAAAAGCAGTAGTAATCAAAAACGTCTGAATATATTACCAGCTTCAGTGAAGAACTGGCTTTTCTCCCTGAGCATTAATACACTTAAAAAATGGGCATGTGAATAGAAAAGACATAAAAATGCTCATAGAATGGAACATAAAATGTTTTAGTTGCATTTTTCTCTATTTTCTTATATCTGGAATAAATTTCATTCCTTATTCCCCTGGAATCTTGCTACCTCTTTCTGGCAAACTCTGCAGATGTAGGGGAAAGACTGCTGCAAATCAGAAAATTATTTTGGTTAATATCTGAGAAATTAATGAATGCTTAGCAATTAACATCAGGAAATACAAATTTTTTAACCCAAAATTTATCTCATATTCAACAAAATTTGCCTCCACAGTGAAAGACATGCATCCAGGGAAATAAATTCTTTAAAAACATGCTCACAATAAATGTTGTACTCTGATGATGATTTTTTTATCAAACCTCTTCATCCTCTCCTCACTAGCTCCTAATTCACTTTGTACTGAATAGATACTCTGCATATTAACCACATATACACCTTCTGCATATAAATGGCAACTAGGAAAGCAGAGACAGCATTTCAAAAGTTCAGATATTTTATTCTGAAATTCAAGAAAATTTTAGGCTTATGCAAATTCAATGCAATATTCAAGAGAAGAACACCAGGAATGGAAGATGCACAAGAAAGCCTGCAGGATGTTCTCTAAATGGTGACAGAAGTCCTGAGCTGGATATAGGGTGGTTTCCATAAAGGAGGATTCCATAAATTTCATGGCCCAGCATGAAATTGCTTTTCCTTATGCACATATTACTGAAATATACACAGAGGATTTTATTGTTTGCTTCCACTCATAACTTCCAGGTTGGCAGAAATGTTACAGTATTATTTCAGCCTCATAAGTGTGCACTAATAATCAAGGTCTAACCTCTTTTGAAAACAAAGTGGACCTCTGAATGTTAAAACACAGGAAGAGCTAAACCATGTTCTGTGGGAAGAAGATTTGACAGGAAATTATCTTTACAATCTGCTGCTGAATAAATATGAACTTTGCTTAGAAATAGATTCTTGATAGAAAATGTTGAACATTAGAAAAAAGGTAATGTTTTTCTACAAAGCAATAAAGCTCATACAGCCAAAGTAATCTGTATGAAGAAATACCATCCCACATAACACAAAACATCAGGCAGTGCAAATATCAAAAGACAATTTGAAGAGTTACATCCAGTTTGTTTTTTAAAAGCATGTCCAGCAAATGCAACAGAACCCCTTGGTGAGTTACATCCATCCAAAATGGGTCCCTGAACTCCACAGCCAATAGAAGGTAAATGCTAAGAGCATGAAGTGAGAAATGGGGGAATCATGGGGGAAAACTGACCACGGATGAGAAAGCCCTTCCCTCTCCATGTGAAGAATGAGCTGTTTGTGGAGCTGGTGTGACTCACAGGAGGAATTCTGCTGGAACCTTAGGTTACTCAGAGAGACCAGGTAAGGAAGAGCACAGGTGGTGCTCAAGCAGCCCTTTGTGTCAGAAAGGGAAGTTGTGACAGGCCTGTGAAAGCAAAGGACAGAATGAACAGCACCTTTGCTCCAAAGAGGGAGCAGTAGGGTTTAGTGGGCCATTGCACAGATGCTTCTGTTGCTCCCCTGTCTTTTCAGTAAAGAGAACTTACAGATTTTACATCCTGGACCTTAAAAGCACTTTGTAAATCTCCCTTGAAGACTAAGAGTTATATTTGAGAAGTGGGAGGTCTGATATTTGATACTTGTGGAAAATTTTCTCTCTGATAAAAAGCTGTCTATCTTTTCCTGACTTTCTGTGTAACTACACTCAGGATTTCACCCATCCAATTTTATTTCCCCTTTATTTAGATAGATTTCAAGACAGAAAACTAACACTGGAAAGTCACAAAGCACCTTGCAATACAATAGAATGGCAATTTCCACTCTTCAGCTGTACCACCAACCACCACGCTGAAGATAGGCAACTAATAGTCACTTCTAATCTTTTATTTCTATGCAAATAAGATATACCAGAAATATGCATACACTATTATTTTCCCAGGCTGGTTTGAAACAAACTCTATTTAATAATAAAAAAGAAAGGTTAAAGTGAAATTAACTTTTAAAGTGAATACTGTTATTAAACCAGTAACACAAGGTAAGATTACTGTGGTGTTCAGACCTCATGAATATGTTAAGAGAATTTCATATAATGCTGGCACAGAACTGTCTGAAGAAATCTTTCATGTAGTATACATTGCCTTTTGCTCTGCTCATGGATGTATTTAAAAGTTTAGATACTTTAAATAAGAAATGAGATTCTATTTGACATCACATTCCACTGAGGTTACTCAGAATTATGAAAAGTAAGCCTGTCTCTGTAGAGATATAACCCTATGAGCTAAGGTACTTCTCAGATATTAAGTGTGGTTTCTTCAAGAGTCATATTGATTTATAGAAAACCCAGAGATTAGAAAACATTAAGTATTAATCAAGGTTCTAATTTTATTCAGGCCTTGTATCATTTAACCTATTTAAATGCTTAAATGATATCACTGAAATTTGATAACAAGAATTCTTGATGAATTTGATGGCCACTGTACTTCAAACACTGCAGTTTAATGTAATTCTATACTTAGGAGCACTAAGCCAAACTCTGAAATGCTTTAGCATGTGAAGACAACGATATGATACCAAAAGAAATGTGCCAAAATTTAAGTGCTGATAACTCAGAAGCTTTTAGAACTATGTGGCAAGTAACTGAATGCCTGCTCTGAAAAGCTAGAGTTCATTAAATTCTCCAATCTAGTATTCTCAATGTCATTTTTATTTATATTACTTTAGGGTATTTCTCATTGAAAAATAAACTCTGCCCTCTCTTCCTACTACTATGTGGAAAAAGAAACTACAGGGAGCAGTCCCTGGGTACAGGGGGATATCTGGGATTTAATCTGTAAATGCTGAAAAACTGAATTGAAACATGGTAACAAAACATGTCCTTTTCAGCAACTATTCATGATTTTGGATGGCTAATCTGAAATACCTTTAAGAGGCTTTGATTTCCTTCTCACCTGTCCTTCCAAGAGGAAATAAAGCAGAGCAAAGCAGACGCTTAATGGTTTCTAAGAGCAATCACTGTCCTGTCTTTTGTTTGTTTGTTTAATATAAACCACCCCATACTAGAAAATCAGTCATTTCTGAAAAAAAAATAAATTCTCAAAAATGTACTGTTTAAAATTTGTTCTGCCTAGCAAATGACCACTGTAGAGAGGCTTGATTTACTTCTGGGGGATTCCTATCTCCCATGTTTAGGGTCACAGATTCAGATTTTTCTCTCTGATTGAGAACTGATTGTTCTCTCTAGGCACCTCTCAGCTAACTGAACTAAACAAATAACTTTAGTGAAGAGTGATGGATGCAGAAAAACAGAGTGTCTTTCATTAACCCAACTAATGAAGCTGGAAAAAAAAAATCTAGGCTCACAAATCCTTCATGTTCAGTAAATAATCAATTTAATCATAAGTAAATAAAAACACTGTAGATTAAAGGAGACTGAAGTTTAGTAATTAACATCTAATACATTTATTTGGGGGTAAGATCTTAAATTTCATCCAAGCAATGTTTCTTTAGTGGAATACCAATTATTCAGGAGTATTAGGGAAAAGGAGGGCGTTTGGGCCTTGGTTATCCTTTGCAGGGATTTGAGGGTTTTTGCTGTTTTGGGCTTTTTGTTTGGTTTGGGTTTTTTTAATGTAAAAGCTCTGAAAAATCATAAATCACTTCACAGAAGCACAATCTATTTCAGTCACTTCGTTTTCAAAAGATACATTAGCTTCCACTACTCAAGATTCATTAAAAAACTCCATTCCCCTGATGGGCAAAAGCTGCCTTGAACCCTTCAAGAAAGTGCCATCTGTGATTGTGTCACCCAATATATTCAAAATCAATTTATACTTGAAAAGACTTGCTTTGTAAGACAAAGCCTTTTCACAATTATCTCTCTGAAGCTGGCATGGATGTGTGTAAAAAAATATATTAAAAAGGAAGATGACAGACAACCATCTGCTTCACTTTGTTAATGCAGAGATTAAAATAAACACCAAAAAAACCCTTAAAAGAAAAGGCCTCCACAGCACTCATGACAAGAAGAAAAAAGTCAGCACTGCAGTTCCTCTGCAGATAATAACAGGAATAAGTGGGGTTACATGACTTCAAATCACTACCTGGTTTATTCTAACCCTGGTAAGACCTTCCTAGGATTTTGCCCCTTCAGTAAGGCAGCATGAGTGGAGTCCTAAAGATACACCAAGCTCAGGGCTGTGTCTTGGCTCAGAAGACAGACCAAAGGTGAAGAGAAACTTGACAAGCACCAGTGGGTGGGTCTGGTCTGTAAAAGCTTTGAAACTCTATGGACAGGCTCGGGTCTGTGCTGTGAAAAAGGACAAGTCCAACAAATACTTTGTTGGTGCTCAGACATTCACTGATGCTGTTACCTGGTTCTGCTTTGCTACAAGACTCTTCTCTTTTTTCCATACATGAAGAATAAACACATGCCAAAACAATCAGTTTCATGGAGAAAACATGAAGAGAAAAACTGCTTTATGAAAATGCAGGGTTATAAAAGGCCACAAAAGCTGTTATCATAAAGAGAGTTTGCTTTCATATATGAGAAGGGCTCTTAAAAGCAAAAGACAAGGACCCCTATTTTCATAGCTGCACACACAGGAGCAAGACAAATGGACAGTGAAGGATGCACAATTTTGTCGCAGACATCTTTTATGAAAAATCCTTTCCTTAGGACTTTTCCTCCTGAGAAGCTGAGAGGACTCAGGAACAAAATGTAACCAATGGTTATCTGCTGCTGTGGAATGCAACAGGTGCATCTGTGATTGGTCCATGTTGGATGTTTGTAATTAATGGCCAATCACAGCCCAGCTGGCTCAGACTCTGTCCAAGCCACAAACCTTTGTTATCATTCTTTCTTATTCTATTCTTAGCTTAGCCAGCCTTCTGATGAAATCCTTTCTTCTACTCTTTTAGTATAGTTTTAATGTAATATATCTCATAAAATAATAAATCAGCCTTCTGAAACATGGAGTCAGATCCTCATCTCTTCCCTCTTCCAAGACCCCCTGTGAACACCATCACACAATTTCTCTTGCTCTGTGACTTTACTATTATCAAGACTGCAATAGTTACTAGGTGTTTACTATTTTCAGCTTTGTATATTTTAGGCCCTTATTTCCCCAGATGCATTTCTTTAAAGAAACTGCTGTCCCAGTGGATGTATTCTGAACAGAATTTAAACAAATAAAGTATTTTTATATCATGATATAGGAGAATAGAAGATGTGCTGTAAGTATTTGTTTATGAAAATGTCTCTCCCAGGTATAGCAGCATATTAGCTACCAAGACACTTGACAAATCAAGATGTATATATTTACAGTGCAGGGTAACACATCAGAATAAACAATAAACAAATCACAGGAATAGAAGGCGTGTGTGGAGAATGACTGAAGGTGAATGGCTCCCTGATACCAAATAATCTCAATATTTCCAGCTGGAAGGCGTAACTGAAAACTTCATTTCTTGAATGTGTGTGCCTCAGAGAATGCATTACTGCTGCAGGTGAGGATTTCAGCAGTGTGCATGGCCTCCTAGCTTTGGGCACAAGGCCCACCCTGTACAGCTCTCCTCTCTGTTCCTTTGGTGCAAAATACTGAGATACCACCAGCTGTTGTCTCCATCAGTCCCTAATGAGCCTCCCCTGTCCTTCCAGGAGGCAATAAAGTTGAGTGAAATAGGAGCCTCCTCGAGCCAGGTCTCATCAGCTCTTGAAGATCTATTTTTCACCCAAGAGAGCTCAGCTACCTTAGAAGGCATAAAATCAGCAGGATGGCTCCTGTGGTAGTGTTGGAAACAAAAAGGTTTCAATAAAAGGCAAAATAACAAAACTCTTTACAGAGAAAACCCAAGCCAGAGGCAAGAGGCTCTTGCCCTTGGTAAAACACCTCACAAAAGCCATTATTTTCTTTGTTCTCTTCTTTTTCTAGTAAATTACTCAGGAGGAACTTTTTGGCTCCTGTCCAATTGGCTATCCTTAAGTTTGAGGTGAAGTCCCCCAGGTTCTATGAGGTGTCTTTTCACCTAATTGAGGAGAGAAACTTCTGGGCTTATTTCCTTTTTAAGGGGACAAAGGAGAGTTCTGTCACTCTGTCAACAGGGGATACATTCCTACAGTTGAGCAAAGTCCTTAATGTGCCCCAGGCTCCCTAGGAGCCCTGAGGCAGGGGATGCTCAGGTGTGTCAGCCAGGACCCCTGAGGGGAGCTGGAGCCAGGGCAAAGCAGCCCTGGTGCTGGGGAATGCAAACAGAGCAGGTGCCAGAACCTGCCCTGGAGGACTCCAGACCCTGGCAGGGGGCTCAGGGACCTTGGCATGGAGTCACAAACACCTGTGCCTTTGATTTTAGCCCATGGGAACAATTACCAACTTTGTGTGAGGAGCTACAAGCCACAAGGGTTTGAGTAGAATGATAGTGAATTCATCACAGTGGGGAAAAGTAGAATATTGGGGTTTTAGAATGGGGGTTCAAGAGGCAAGATGGAGGAATCTGGGCATGTCCTGTCCTTCTTCTCCTTCTTCTTGTCCTCCATCTTCTGCTGTGATGGTGGCACTTCTGGATTGGTTTAGAGTAGAGACAGACTGTCTAACATAGGTGATAGGTACTGGAAAATTATTGTAAATAAAGTACACGTAGTTCTTAGCATAAAAAGCTAATAGCACCCCAAGGGTGGTCAGTGTGCCACAACCCAACCTGCTGGACAGATCTCAGCAGGTCAGAGAAGGAATGGAATAGATAAGAGAAAACAAACAACCTTGAAAAGCAGAACCGATGCATCTTGAATTCTTCTTCGGTCTCAGGGCTGGGAAAAAGAGACTTTCCAACACCTTGGGATCATCTTGAAACCAGAGACCTCGTCAAGCAGGGAGTTGTCTACAGCACAGCATTGGTTTCTGCCCCCAGAGCAACCTTCCCAAGCCAGTGCTGCATCTCCTGCCCTTCCTTTGGTTCCTAAAGGCTTTCTGCATCCTGACACTGTGCAGCTCCAGGGGCTGTTCAAAGTTCTGCACAGCTCTCAGTCCCCTCATCTCCTGCTCCACAGAGTCAGGAAAATATTAACTCTGAAGTGAAAGAATTTTCTTGTGTTAAGTGACAAGAACTGGAACAGCTGACATCACTGTTTTCTCGGCTGACACAGAGCAGCTCACTTGGCACTCTTGGCTATAAAATTCTGTTTTACATTCAGGGATGTATAGAAAGGGGGAAAAGGAGTTAAACCTAGGAAAGAACATCACCTGTTTCTCAGATCTGTATCCTTGTCTTGCCTCCTTCTCTGCTTGATAAAACAAAAATCTAACTGGCACCAAGTTTTAAAGGTGGAAAACAGGTAATTGCATTCTGATAATGCAAAATGATGCTCTTAAAAAGGGAAGGAGGAGAAAGATGAGACCAAGACTGGCACCTCTAACTTCGGCTGCTCGTGTTTTGTGCTCACACACTGACAGATCATAGGAGTTTCTGACCAAAACTCTGATGCATAACACATTTTTTCTACTTCAGTCAGGTTGTTAAAGTGCTCAAATGATTTATAAACTCACCCCAATTCTCAAACCCTGAGCAAAAGGGTTTGAGACTTAAAAAAAAAAATCTTTCTACACTCCTTTTTATAACGGTATTTTTACACTTCCATTCAAGTTTCCATCCTCCATAATCCATACTTAGAATGGCTTCAAATTCCAGGCCCAAGAGCAGGAATCTTTCTGAAGGCAGGAATTTCAGGGTTTAGTTCTATTCACAAGCACAGTAAGGTGGGCAGACATTACAGCCACTCTCAGGACCCTGAGAAGGTCATCTGCAGGACATGAAGTGTGTGGCAGCAGGAATCTGCCTAAAGTCTCCTTGAAAATCTAAATCTTCTGTCTGTATTTAGCTGCATTTGGGTAAATTACCCACCCAAGTTCATCAGTACCCACCATGTACTGTGGGTCAAAATTCATGATATCTGCTGGATGCATTTCTCATCCTGACAAGATGCAAAGCTCCAGGTCCTTTTGTCTGTTCTGTCCCATCTGCCTCACCCACATGAAAATGGAAAGGAGGAGTTACTTATTGCACACAGCAAGATCCAGTTGGCCATAAATATAATACACAGTACTTTACCAGACATGTTTATATCAGAATACTCACATGGAGTGTCCAGGACACTAGACAAGTATTTAGTCACAAAACAAACCAAGCAAAACAAAAGGTACATAGGTGAATAATTATAGTTTTCCTGAAGTTGGGTTTGTTTGGATTTTTTGGGGTTCTTTTTGGTTTTGGTTTGATTTTACTGCACATAAGCTACAAGGCTATTAAATGAATGCAAAGTCATTCTTCAAAATTACATTTTTTCACTTGGAGAACAATTTATTTTCCCTGCACAGAGATTTTGCTTGATGTATCAGCAAAATCTTGGGAATTTGCCACTCCTTCTTAGGAGATGTCAAGCACATCTCCATTACTCTTAACATATGTGACTTAATAATTTTTTTCCTTTTTCTCAAAACATATTGAAAGCTTTCATCCTCCCTGTCCCTTGAGGAGGGACTTCATTTTTTAAAAATTCTATTTTTTTTTGTTTTGTTCTTAGATTTCAGAAGTTATTTTATAAAACTCACTGTATTTTTGCAGAGACTCAAGACGTAATCAGTTAAGGTCCCAAAGAACATACCTGTGTAACTTTTCACTGACAATCCTCTAGGAAAACTCACACTATAAACAAATCCAGTCAGAAATGGGTCTCTTCATTGAGTTTAATAAAATAACAGGAATGTCACATTAATAAAAACCCACAGTGTAGGAAAAAAATCCAGAAAGTGTCATTGTTATCTCAATCCCACTTTGGACAGCAGCATCTTATGGATCATCTCAAGGTCAGGGTTAGGGTATTTGGGGAATAAAAGCTGTTATCAACATGCTGTTTTCTTCCCACACAAGAGCCTTAGATAGCAAGGAGGCTGGTTTAAACTGCAGATTCAAAATTGGCAGAAGGGTTTAATCTGTAAATTACAGCTACTAACAGCAGGGTACTACAGAATTTAAAGCCAGATTAATATTTTGGTATCTTCTTTATGGATGACACCTGTTCTTTCAAACGTTACTTTGATTTACTTAATGAAATAGTCAATTTATGTGATTATTTGATTGAATTCAGAGAATAGGGGACAGGAACAAGATCTTGGCAGTGCAAGAAAACAATCCTCTCCTTCAGCATTGAAAAATGGAATGACTTATGATTCAAAGAGAAACAGAAATCAGATCTGGCTAAGTTCAATGAATTGAACAGTGGCTGCAGCAAGGCAAGCAACTTCCAACAGCAACTTCCAGATGGAAGCTTTGAAGAGCATTTCAGGGCTTCTTAAAATGTTGGACATAAGAAAGAAATGAATTATTGTATTTTTTTAAAACATTATAATTTAAATATTATATTGTGATTGCCCATCAAATATTTCTTTTTTTAGGCTTAAATACATATTTTTAATGCTAAGAATACACAACAAAATTTTTTCAGCAAACATACTATGCAGGTGTGGATTGAAATTGTTACTGGACATATACATATGAACATTTCCAAAGTTTAGAACTTGATTTTTGGTTGAGGGGGAAGAGAGTGTTGTTGCATTTCTTTGCTCCACAACACATTGATTTATTGTTTCCACCTGTAACAGAAGTGTCAGGATCTGCCACACATTTGGCTTCAGAGAAATTAAGAAAAAAAATTCAGTTGAATGCTTATTTTAAAAAAAAGTAATTTATATTTTCATAGGAAAATTTGAAATTCTTATGGAATTTTCCAATAATTTTCTTCAAACTGAAAGGATTTATCCTGGCAATGCACAGTTTTCAATACCCTGGGTTTTTATACTGATTGTTTGCTGCCCCTGCTGTTGACACAGTCAAGCATCATTCTTTCAATTCTTGATTACTACAGTATTTCTCATACTCTCTTTTATTCACATGTTGGTGTAAATTATTTAGAACAAAAAAGGAAAACTCATAATTTGCCTCCTCCTGCAAGAACAAGATCCTTAGCTGGCATAAATCAGCTGATACATATCACTGGAAATGCTGCTCCAGAGAGAGTTTGGGATTTAGCTGAGAGTGGTGGGGTTTTTATAAACATTTAAATAATATTTTTCCACCTATTAGTTTTCATTAATTTGCTAGATGTCATCCTAGTTATAATAAAGCTACTAATTTCTGATGAGCCCAGATACTCCACTGGGTGCTGGTTTAAAATCCAGCTGAAAAATCTTTGTAGAAATCAATTTAAAAGAAGCAATTAAAGATATGACTTTGGCAGCAGCCTAAAAAGAAAACTGACAGATCATCATTAGAAACATTTGGTTGAATATTGATTACTCCTTGAACTGTTCAATTAGATTTCTAATTAGGATTGATTTGTTGTGTCCTTAGCAATGAAAGCAAAGATGGCACCTGAGAAAAATAAAAGTGTAGGTGGTTGATTTTTTAATTATTGTGGACATGCATGTCCTTTAATCAAAGAAAAACTTGCAATATCCTACATATTCTATATTTTTTTTCTGTTTCAATCTCAGATACACAACCATCTGTATCTCAATCAGATACCTCCTGGTGTGATTCAGACTACCTGAATAGAAAGCAGTGGAATGCAATGCTGCTTTTCCACAGTGCCTGAAAGCAAACCTCACACATTCTGAAAAAAAAAAGAGGAAAGAAATTACCAGGCCCTTGAGTTCCTCACAACTGATCCCCATGGCATTGAGAACTGTTCTTTCTGGTTTGTGTCCTGTGGCTTACAGCTATCTCATGACAGAGTTAAAATTCTCATGGAAGGGGATTAAGATCTCACAGTAGTTTCTAAAGAAATTTCCACTCTTGATCCTCACTCCTACACATCTATTTTGAAGCAACTGTTTCTGCCTCCAGCATGAAGGTGGCTCAGGAGAGGCAGGCAGGAGCCAGCCCGTGAGCTCAGCTGAAAGCAGGGCCCTGCACAACACTTGGAACTTCCACAGGTTTTATCCAGATTAAAGAGTACTCCACACTTCCTTCAGTCAGGTGCCACTTCCCTCTCCCAAACCAGACATCACTACTGTCAGCAGTGTCCTTGCTGACCCTGACACTGTCCTCCATGGTTCTCTCTTCTACATGATTTTCCTTGGCCATCCTGTCACCAGTTACTGTTGTGGTGTTGTGGGTCCCAGGACAAGGTGAGAGATGGGAATCTGACTCCAAGCTCTCAGAAGGCTGATTTATTATATTATGATATTATATTAAAAGAAAATTATAGACTAAAACTATACTAAAGAAAAAGAAAGGAGACATCAGAAGGCTTGACAAGAATGAATAATAAAAACCCGTGACTGACCAGAGAGTCTGACACAGCTGGACTGGGATTGGTCATTAATTAAAAACAATGCACCTGGAACCAATCAAAGATGCACCTGTTGGAGAGCAACCTCCAAACCACATTCCAAGCAATCACATAATTATTGCTTATGTTTTATTTCTGAGGCTTCTCAGCTTCTCGGGAGAAAAAATCCTGGCGAAGGGATTTTTCAGAAAATATCATGGTGACAAGTTACCAATTTCTTCATGTGCTGGGAAAAGGGAGAAGGGAGTCCTGTCTCCAGCTGCCTGCACCAAAATCATCCTGCTGCCTTACTGTCTTTGTTTGGCAATCCCACTGTGTCACTGTGTTAACATTAATAGATTCCAGTTATCTAGGGACTCTGAACCTAGCACTACCTCTTCATTTAAATGCTTGAAAAGTAAGTCCCATTAACTTCAGTCAACAGAGGATTCTTTCATCACCTCAGTGTAATCTTCCTGGATTTGCACTGACATCATCAAATGGAACATGATGCTCATTATGAATGTATAGCTACAATAATGCAGCGGGATCAACCCACGTGAAACTGACTTTGAATGCATAAAAATGTAGGCATTTACTAATAGCTCCATTCCTTCAGGTCCCTTCCAGTTCTGAAGTGTACCAATATCCCTGTGGTGACAGAAATTACTGCTATCTCGTGAAGTCTTCAGAGCTGTTAATTGACTTTGTGTTGGCAGGTAAGTGCCATTAGCTTAGGATGAGGATCCACTAATTGTGCAAAGTAGTCAGCTGCAGTAAGTAACTTTTGCTTTCTGGAGTACTTAAAAGCAATTCAGGGATTTGTCCTCATTAATGGCAGTAACATTTGTGAATTCTGAGTAGAAACAGGGCCTACATCTTTCCGTTTATCTTACAATTGGATCAGGTAGGATGTACTGAGCCACAGCCTATGAACCAATCTGATTTAGAGTCAATTATTTTTTTTAAATCTCATTTTATAAGCTAACAATCTTATTTATATGAGGTATAGAGAGGTTCAAATAATTTCAAGTAAATTTTGGAATTTTTTAATCTCACTAGCAGCTGTGAGAGAATTCTTCAAAGGCCAATTTCTATGCAACAGTCCATTAAGTTCTGGCTGAGCTTGCTAACACCAAGGCTAATCTGCCCTATTTATTTATGCTTTGGGAAGTAATTATACTACAGAAAACTAGATGTTTTCTGCATCCAACAAAGAAGCACATGAAACACCTAACTTTTAAATTTATTTTAACACTGACATTTGACTTTACTCTCAACCCTGGAAAGGATTTTGGGGGTAAAAGAAGCTCCTTCCTTTTACAAGGGATTGTTTTAAAGGAAAGTAGATGGAGTATGCAAGAGTGTAGGACTGGAAGTCTTAAAATCCCAGACCACTATTTGGTTAAAGAATTGTTACTCACACAGTTCACTGCAGCTGCAGAACAACTAAAATCTAACAGGCAGGCAGGGATTCTCATGCCTCTATTAGAAAAACAACCACCACTCAAATACTTAAAATATCATTTATACTACAATTCGGATTCCAGGATTGTGAGAAGACAGTAAGAAAAGCATAAACCTGTGTTTCACTAGGTCAAATTTCATCTGGGGTGAGATACCAAATATCAGAGGCATAAACAACAAAATTTGGTTCTCAGGGCAAAGATAGATTTTGAGCTTAAGTTCCAGCAGTGTTCTCATTGCCCACTCTGCTACGATTTTGCAATATGGAGAAACAAGCATCAGCAGCCACAAGGGGTGCAGCAAGTGCCCCACTGGTGTTCTGCAAAGTGCTTCTCACTGCCTCCCACGTGGGAATTGAATTGGTCTGAATGGATTCTGGTCTGATGTCTCTCATTGCTGATTCATATTTATTCAGGCTGCCTCCAATTATGACTTGAAATCTTCTCCAGGGGATGCAGAACTCATGTAAAATTCTCACTCTGTTAATGCACCCTACATCTGACACACAAATTTACAAGGCAAGGGCAGACAGAGACTAGGTATTATCACAGTCTTTCCCCATTTCCTAAATTTTCACTCTTGGAAACATTCTCTGTCACCTGCTCCACAAATTTGTAAAGTGAGTTAGAGTTCCTCCTCATCAGGGCTGTGGTCTTACCTGTCCAGCACATTAGAGTCAGTCATTCTACATCTCACCAGAATGAGAGCACAGAGGGCTGTAGAAAATTAAATGTACTCTGAAATGAACCTCAAAGGGCAAAGTGTTTATAGACTAATAATTCTTCTCCCTGGAGCAGAGGGGTGCAGGAGTCCTGTACAAGTAGCAAGTAGTTTCCCAGTGTAGCCTCATAATTGACTGTCACTTGAACTGCCCTTAGCACAGCTGAACACAAGGTAGAGAAAATACTGAAAAAGAAAGAAACCAAAAAAAAATTTTAAAAGAGAATGGGCTATGTTTGAATGTCATTTGTAAGGCAAAGTCCCTTCTGTTTCAAAACAAATGGAAAAACATGACCCCAGAAACCATGACATGTTTTATCTTCTAAAGGAAAGGAAAAGCCAGTATCATCTATTTTCATCAAAAAATTATTGGCTGTTTTTATAAATAATATCTAGTGGTACAGAAGGAACTTGTTTAAAATTAAAATCTGCACTGATTCTTATTAATTTGCCCAGCAGTGAGACCCAATGCAGCACAATGTTGGTACCACTCTTCAGGCAAGTGGTGCAAAGAGGGCCAACACCATGGTGCCATTTCATTTCCTGGACAGAGCATCAGGCTGGGGAAATGCAGAAATGGGAGGGAAGTGGAGGGAGCAATGCAAAGGAGGTGCTCTGTTAAATCAGTATGAAAGATGAGGGAACCAGCTGAGCCTGCCCTCTGCTTTCAAATCAAAACTTGCCTGGCTGAGTTCCTGCCCACAGAAGGGCCTAAGCAGGAGTGCTGCTGGCAGTATCCTGTGTAGCATTTATACAACTGCCTGCTTACAACTAATTCAGTAGGCTGATACCTACTGCATTAATCTGCTTTGACACAGCCTGGTCAAGCAGGTTGTGCAACAGTCACGGGGCCAAGACACTGCAATTCTGTCTTTTGCTTTCCTGCCTTCCTGCTTGTCAGCCACACACAAGTAATTTTAATTCTTTGCCTCTGATAGCTTTAAAAACATAAAATCTGTTTTCAGTTTGCAGCCTTCTTCACTCAGGATTTACACCCAATTCTCCCATTCCTCAAGACTCACACCACCTTTAGGCAGTCAATTAAAGTATGGCAGGGAACATTGACCTGGAAGGCCCCAGTTGCAGTCAAAAAAGCCACATGTAAGGAGTGAACACTGCTCAGTTCTGCATCTCTGCCCCAGCCCTGGATTCCATCCCTGTGGATAATTACTGGAGCTACCAAACTGTGAGTACTAATGTCACTGTCCTATTTTCTGAAAAATCCCTTCGCCAGGATTTCTTCTCCTGGGAAGCTGAGAAGCCTCAGAGAAAAAGGAAAAAAATACTATAATCTCATTTGCTTCTCCTGTGTTTGCTGCTTTGGAATGGGGTTGGAGATGGTAGATCAAACACGTGAATTGTTTTTACATAGTGACCAATCACAGTCCAGCTGTGTCAGGACTCTGGTGAGGGTCATGAGTTTTCATTATCATTCTTGTTAAGCCTTCTGTAAGTATCCTTTCTCTATTCTTTACTATAGTTTTAATATAATATAATATATAATATAAAATATATAATATCATATAATAAATATAATATAAAATAGAAAATAGAAAACAGAAAACAAAATAGAAAATGCAATATATAATATATAATGCTATATGTTCTATATAGCATATATAATATAGCATATATAATATATAATATCATATAATATATAATACATAAAATATAATATAAAATATCTTATAATATCATATAATATCCTTCTGAGAACATGGAGTCAGATTCTCAATTCCTCCCTCATCCTGGGGACCCAGCAAATACCACATACCAGGGTTATCATGGAAGGGAGCCCTCCCAAAGGCCCACAAGGACCAATTCCTGTGAAAGCATGTGACAAGCAAACATTGTGATCCTGTAGCTCTGATAGCAGTTTAGCCAGATACAGTGACACTCTTTTTTCCCAAAGTGCCATATATTAATCAATTTGTAAATTGCTTACAAAAGTATCAGCTTGGGGTTTTTCATTTTCTCCTAGATCCTGAATGTTTCTGGGACACTCGAAATTATTTCTCCCTGCAAATGGCTTCCATTACATGGGTGGACACTCTGGTTCCTGCAAGTAATGGAGCTGGAGTGGTGTAAGGGAAAGTTGCCTAGTTTCAGGAAATGCATATCTCTTTATGATTCACACAAGTCAATTCTTACTGAGAACACAACACATCCTGATGATGCTTCAAATGCCACCAAACCTCCTAGCAGATCATTGCTTGCTGTAGCTTCTTTTAAATCATCCTTCTGTGAATGATTATGCTTTAAAAAGAAAGGAAAAACACCCCAAGCCCCTCAAGATTCCTGAGCAATTACCTTAAAAGCCTTTTTGCCAAGGAAAGTGCTATTTTTTCTTGCTCATCAGCTTTCATCACATGTACAGTAGAGCAAAAGAATTAAATTTACCTATCTAATTGCAAAGGATGTCCTGAGTTACCAGAAGCAGCATCTCATTGTGAGCAGATATTGCAGGTACATTGGGCAACTTGGGTTCAAGCTGTGCATCTGTCAATAAAGGTCTCTTGAGTTTTTCCAGACAGTTGCAACATGACTTTTATATGTCACACAATGCATGAAACATTGGCAAATATTATATAAATTACAAATTAATTTTAAAAACAACATGCTATCCTTAAACTCTCTAACATAAGCATAACTAATAGGCCATGTTACATAAAACTGAATCGTGTTTAGTTCATGCTGGAACAAATCAGACCAAAGGGCTTTTTATAAAAAGGTAAATTCTTTCTTAAATGGAAAAAAAAAAATCAATCTAAATGGAAAAACTAATGGAATAGTCCTTTAAATATTAAAAATTTAATTTCTTTGTGCATCTCTCATTAATACATAGAAGGAGATAAGAAAATGGATTTATTAGTTCAAATGTGATGTAATTGATGCTGCGTCCAAGGTTCCTAATCCAGCTGCAGCAAAATTTGTTCCCCCTAATTTGTTTATAGACAGGTTTCAAAAAGCTAAAGAAAAAAGCTGCCAACAAAATAATTAAATATAATTTAAGGGAAAAAGAAAAACCAGTAACAAATCCCAGGATTATCACTGAAGCACACAAGCTTCATCTACCAAGTCATCCTGAAAAGCAAGCAGAGAGACTTGGAACATGTTGAGAATAAAACCAATGCATCTGGCACACAAAGATGGCCATTGGGTAGAGAAACATGCATGAGGATCTGACTGAAATAATCTCTCCAGTAAACACTACTTAGGAGTTGGAAAATTTACAGGATTTAAGAATAAAGAGAAGAGAAACAGTAGGCACTAAAAGCTTGATACAGTAGGGCTTTTTATACCATAACCAGCTCATCCTGTGCCTCAGAAACATCTTGTTTTAATTTTTTTTTTAGAAAATTCCACACCTGTACTTCTGAGATAATCATAAGGCACCTTAAAATGCAGATTAAGCCTCAGAAAGAAAGCAATGAGACAAATATTGCCTGAGGATATCAAAGACGCACAGAAATTTAGAGGCACATTGGGAATATGAAAAACACTCCTCAAGATATTTTTTTGCTTAATTTTCGATTGCAAGAATCCACAAATTGGAACATTTTTTGTGAACCAGCTGACACACAGCCAAATTAATCTGAGCTTGAAAGACAGGCAGATGCCAGTACATTTTCTGCTTGAAATATTGATGAATTTAGCTTCCATTGTGAGTTTTGTTCAGGATGGCCCCCATGGATTGAGGAAAGGAAGAATGCACTGCTCAAGTTCTCTGATTTTGGTATGGCTCTGGACTGCTGCCACTGGCTTGGCTGGAGTTACTCTATTTTGTGTAAATAGGAGGTAACTCAGCTTCATACACTTCAGGAACCATTAGTTAGTTTTCACATTGGCTGTAATTGAAGCAACGTTAGGGCTAAGGTTGGGGTTAGAGTTAGGGCTAGGTTTAGGGTTAGGTAGATGGCCTTTTCCTCCCTGTAGCACTTTTGCAGTTTGGTAATATTGAACTTTGATTATATTGATAATAGTGAATATATCACTTTTTCCAGTGATAACATTGAAAGCGATCCAGAAAAGCAGCAGGTGGGCTTTTGGAAGATTTATCCTCACTGCTGTTCCAAGCAACAGCCAAGGAACAGAAATCAAAGCAAGGTGTATTTTGTATTCTTGCACTGGAATTAACCCACTATCAATGGTGCAGTGGAACAGTGTTTATTCTGTGACCCATTCCAGTGCATTGTTTATAGAGACACTTGCAAACCTCCCACTGAGCTTCCAGCAGTAACTTCTGCTTTGCAGCTGAAGATCAGTGTGCTGCTGCACTGGCCAAGTTTCTCCCTTCCATCACAATATTCCCAGGGGGGTTCTGGTCCTTGCACAGCTGATTTTTCAACAGAAGTAAACAAGTTTCACTATATTCAGGTAGTAGTGGGATAATAAAGAGAGAGCCAAAGAAAGATCAAGAATGACATAGAAGTAAGCACACTCTGGTTCAGCTATTTTTTAATATAATCATGTATCTAATTTTAATTGAATATTCTAAATCAATTATTATTGTACGAGCCTATTACTCACGATGCAGCTTGATTGGATACTAAAGATGGCCCCCCTGCAGCTTTACTGCAGATGTATAATTTGAGAGTTTGTTTCCCTTTTCATGTGAAAATTTCATTTAAGAGGATATACTTTTGTTAAGCTTTCCCAAAAAACCCTGGAAATAACTATTGTGAGGCACAATGATATGAAAATTCTCAAATTCTCATTCTGCAATCATTGGAGTCTGCAGGAAAACAGAGCTCCTGTATGGCTAACCATTATGATTGAGCAGAAGCCCTTCATTATTTACATTATGCACTTATTTATACATTCTAACTCTACTGCACACACTCATCACACTCTTCCTCATTGGTGCCTCTGTCTTGTCCAGTTCTGCATGTACTTCTCAGAGTATGTAATTGGTAACAGTCCAGGTAATTCACCTGGTTGTGGTCTTGGTATTCTGTTTCTCAGCCTCTTCTTTCTTAATTTAGCACACCTTATGTCTTAGAAACCTTGATGCATTCCAGAGGGCTCTGAGAGAACTCTGACAAGAATAGCTACAAGCAGTATGGCTGGTGCACAATGGGGCCTGAGTTGTTCAGATACATCCCTACACGAGCCCATCATTTGTTGTGTATTAATATTTTTCAGGCAGGTCCCTTGGGGATAAAAGATTGTGGCATGGATAATAGACACCATCTTGTCACAGTCATATTTTCTGGAAAAATCCCTTAGCCCAGGATTCTTCTCCTGGGAAGCTGAGAAGCCTCAGAGAAAAAGGAAAACAATCATTATCTCATTTGCTTCTCCTGTGCTGTGCTCACATGTGGAATGTGTTTGGAGATTGTTTACCCACAGGCATTTGTTTAATTGGATTCTGGTGTGAGTTGTTTGGACTCTTTGGCCAACTGGGGCTAAGCTGTGTTGGGGCTCTGGAAAGAGTCAGGAGTTTCCATCATTATCTTTTCAGCATTTTGTAAGTATCCTTCCTGTATTCTTTAGTATAGTTTAGTATAGCATTCTTTAACATAATATAGCATCATAAAATAATAAATTAGCCTTCTGAGAACATGGAGTCAGAGTCATCATTCCTCCCTTCATCTGGGAACCCTGCAAATACAATGCCATCTGACCACATTCTCTGGGGAAACCTGAAAGATCTGGCATTGTTTCACCTAGAGAAAACATGTTACAGAATATACAATAACAACCTTCAAACATAAAGAACTGCTGGAAAATCTTTTATTCCAGTTACACTGAAGATATGGCATAAACCCAGGAGCGAGAATTTCTACATGAATGTGCACAACTGTAGTTTTTAAAAAACTGCAATAGTTTCAATGAAACCACAGGGACCAGCAATAGTAGAGAAGAGAGTAAATGAACTTTTGAATTGTTAAAAGTTTTTCCATTGGCTCTAATTATAACTTACTTGCTGATTCATAAGCAAGAAAATAATCTCATATGAATCAACTAAATAATTCTCTTTGAATAATTCATTTATCACGAGTATAAAATTATACTTTTCAAATTGAAAGAAAGCATGTTTTAGAAAATGCAGGTGATAAAAAGTCATTTAACAAATACTTATTTCTTGACCAGATGTATTCTAAAGCAGAATGCTTGAATTCATTAAACTTTCTGTGGGGTCTTTGTGGATTACAGCATCCCTTTTGGACAAAGGAGGACTCCTCTTACAAAACAGAACTGTAAATAAGAGCTTTCAATCCTTATTAAATTATGAGGTGTCCAAATTATGTCAGAGAGGGTCATGGCATCACTAGCAATGCCAGCCCTTGGCTAAGGTCTGCCTCATGATTAAGGTTCCTGACCCTTCCTGGGGCCTGGCTGTCACTTTGTACCTTTGGTTACAGGGAAATAGTGCACTGCAACTGCAGAGACACTCTGTTCTGATAGGTTTCAGCTTTGAAACTAAATCAATGATAAAGATTTAGGTTCTTATAAATCCCGCATCTTATTTTAATGGGATTTTCTAATTGCCCTCAATGTAGAAGGCACTATGATGTAAAGAACATCTAAAAATGTAAAACCTTCCTATGGAAATGACAGCTCCAGTCTCTTCTTTTAGACTGGAAGTCATTCACCCTTCAGTTATCTTAGGTGTAAATGAACACAATGAAAGATCTCTGGTGTAAACTTAACCAACACACAAGATCATACCAGGGTTGTTTAACCTCCAGTAATAATTAAAGTGCTTTGGCAGCTACACTTCAGTGCTAATTTATAATTAACTTCAGGTGCTTCTTTGATCTTCCTGATATAGATTTTCCCTGTTTCCTTATCAAGAGTCTGCATGCAGCCTGTAATTTTGCTTCTTAGTGTGACCACAGCTTTAAGTAAACACACTAATATAAGCTTTGGGAAAATATTAGTTAAGCCAAAGCAAGCCCTTACCTCTGAGCTGGAGCATCACCTGAAGCCCTGCTGACTAAAAATGTAGTATTATATAAGCTCATCATAGGTTTGCCATAAAAATGAAAGAATGATGCCCAGTTTTAAGGTAATGCATGACAGGAGCAGTAAACCTTGTACCCTACCAATGATCCACATAATAATCATCCACATATTATTCAGAGCATTAATACCACAATACTACTAAATGCACAATGTCATGTTTTATATCCAACTAGGCTCTTCCTCCAAAGAAGAAAATGTTTCAAATTTTTTATGAATAATGAAATATTGTACCAAAAAGATTTTTTTTAAAGTATCAAAAGCTGTTAAAAAAACAGAGTGGTACAGACAAACCTACCTGAAGCAAGAAAAAAAAACATAGTGCAAGGGAGCAGACCAGTATAACTCATTTCCTCAGCTAAAGCAATGATCAGTAATCCTCAGAAGACCAACTCTAATCTCATATTTTCAGCACATAAATAAGATATGCATTGGGGAAAATGTAACTGAGATCCTCATATAAGACACTGTCTTTCTGAGAAACATTAAGTGGAAACGGCAACAGAAGTGCTGGGGGCAGTGCTTTAGTAAACACATCAGCCTGCAGGTTCAAACTGGGACTGGTGTGACTTCTCCAGTCACCAAACTGCTGCTTCATTGATGTGCCACTCCAGAGTCCAGGAATGGCCACAATTTAGGGAGTATAAAACATGCTCTATAGCAAACCTTTCACCCGCCAGGCAGAGAGAGTCTGAGTGCAGCAGAGCGCTAAAAATGACTGTGTGTGCACAACGTGCCTGGCTGGTTGGAGGGGACAGAAATGGGGAGATTGGTATTACTGCACCTCTAGCTACATCAGTACCACCTTCCAGTGCACACAAGGTTCAAGAGAACTAAATTTCCAGGTATATTCTGTGATGTCATTTCACAAATTTATGTTTCTTAACTAATTGCTGAACAGGGTTGTGATGGTGTTCACAGGGGTTCTTGGATGAGGGAAGAGATGAGGATCTCACTCCATGTTTCAGAAGGCTTGATTTATTATTTTATGAGATATATTACACTAAAACTATACTAAAAGAATAGAAGAAAAAGTTTCATCAGAAGGCTAAGAATAGAATAGCAAAAGCTTGTGTCTTGGACAGAGAGTCCGAGCCAGCTGGCTGTGATTGGCCATTAATTAGAAACAATCATATGAGACCAATCACAGATGCACCTGTTGCATTCCACAGCAGCAGATAACCATTGGTTACATTTTGTTCCTGAGGCCTCTCAGCTTCTCAGGAGGAAAAATCCTAAGGAAAGGATTTTTCATAAAAGTTGTCTGCGACACAGGGTGGCAGAACAGGTACATACTAATCCTGACATACTGCTCAAGGACTTCTTCCAGCAACACGACCTCCCCACTGCAGGACAGCTTCATTTTAAATCAGTAACTCCATGAGAATCAGAATCATTCCATAAGAATAAAAGAGGAATAAAAAAAAAAATCACTGAATGTGTGAAATTCAGAAGCAGAAGCTAAGACTGATGGGTGAATAAACATGAAGGCACATCTTTCATTTTATTGTTTCCTCCAAAAAAATGAGATAAAACTGGCCAAGTAGCAGAGACATTTTTAAACATCACAGATACAGCAGTCTTCCCATCATACATCATCAGATTAAAGGCATGTTTTGCTTAATTCACTGCAGACTCATTCATTATTCTATCTGGCAGCAGCCTGGAATGTCAAAAATAAATATTCCTAGTACAGCCTTAGAGTTGATGCCGCACAGCACCAACTGGAAATCTGCCAAGAGCAAATTGAGTGGCTCAAGGAACTTTTTCCCTGTGTCAACAGAAGCAGCTGTCCATCCTCATAAAATCTATGTGGGCCATTATATCCTTCTGCTTAAGAGGCAGAATTTTGGAGTGTGCCTTTCAGAAAAAAAGGCAGAGTGTTGTCCACGATGGAGATTGCATTTCCACAGAGCAGTACTCAAGTACCCCTGGAAGAACATTTGGCAGGACCTTGCCAAAGATATTTTGGAGGGAGAATTTTTGTCTTTCTATTTAAAAAAAGGAATGTGTCCCATTCTAAAGTGCTCTCAGAACTCTTTTTTTTTCATCCAAAACTACTGCAATCCTTCTTGCATTATCAAAGCTTGCATTTTATATAATCATGAACAGCTTTTATTAAATAGTGAGAAATCCCACATGGTAAATATTTATGAAATCATCTTGTTATGGGCTCTTTTCTTAGACATTGCAACTTCTTTATGATGTTATGACAAAGTTTCATTTATGCTGCAATGTTTCTTTTCTTATGTTTGTGACGCACTTTTTCAAAATACAAGTGATGCCTTAATCATGCATGCTCATCTAGAAGGATTTCCATTCACATTTTCTGGAACTTCTCTCAAATTACAGTATATGTTTCTGTGAGCTGAATTTTTTATGAGGCCTTCAAAGAATAGTGTAAAATATCTATGCAAGAGTACATAAGAAACTATGAGTACCATCAATGCATAAACAAATTAATTTAATACATATTGTTTACAAAAGTGAAAACTAACCAGGCTTACATCTTAACCTCTTTTTTGGTCTTTTGCCATGGTGGAATCACCCTGGGGAAACTACACTTAACACTATTGTTCAGGTCAGCTCTGTCATGTTTTTCACAGCAGATTTTGCCTATTCCTGTTGCACTAATCCGGCTGATTTGTGTGTCAGAAACCTCTGGGATCCTGTGATCCTCAAGTGTCACACATATGGGATGTTTGGGGGTTACTCATGCCTGCTCCCCAGCCAAGCAGTTTGCCCTGATCCAATCCTAAGAGGAGGTGATGGAGAGGGTGGATGCAACTCTGACTGAGGTGTACAGCAGCAAGCTGAGAGACAGTGGCCACACATTGCCCAAGGAGCTTGTACAGTCCTTTGATGTTTTCACATCCAGACTGGAAAAAACCCCGAGAAACCTGCTTTGTTCATTTGTTCAATGAACAATTTGTTCCATTTGTTCAGGGTAACAAATTCCTTTGTTGCCCTGTCCTGAGGAGGAGATGCTTTGGCTTTTAAGTAAAAAAAAAAAAGTCATAGAAAATAAAAATATAAGAATCAATAACTGAAGCTAAGGCAAATTCAAGTGAGATATGAATTTCATATCTGTGACATTGAGTGTGACACTTTCTTACATGTCCTATTAACTAGTCAAGGCTAAAATGTGATTTCTTTTTTGTTTCTTTTGGGTTTTATAAATGGTTTCTTTTACACAGGCTTTTCAGTAGTTATTTGAGCTGAGAAATTCACAGTCCAGTCCACTACAAATATTTTGGTTGAAGCCAATCGTATGAATAAAACAATGTTTGAGCAGAATCTGCAGAACCTACTGTAATAGATATAGAAAAATAGAAATAATAATAGAAAAAACCCTCCACAGAACTAAACAGATTACCCAGAACTAGCACAGCTCATTTTCTTGGGGAATTACAGAACAGTCTTGCAGGGCAGAAAATTCCAGCTCCAAATCTATCAAAATAAGCACTAGTTTTCTTAAATGCATTCAGAACTATGAAGGATGTACCAAGAAGAACTAGAATAAAAATGAAATAATTCAAATAAATGAATGGTTTAGATTAAATGTAATATGGTCACGATTATATGATTCAGCAAAAATAGGAATATACATTTAAATCAAGCTAAAAAAGTAATTTGTCAGCAGCGGCAAACATTAAAGTAACTTGAGAACCAGAGGAAAAAAACCTGATAGAGTGACTTTTTGCAGAAATGGCTTTATGTGACTATACTGGAACAGTTTGATGGGTGCTAGAGAGACATCAACCCAAAGGCCCTGAAATTTAAAATATACAGAAAGCAACTATTTTACTTTTAATAGAAGTCCCCATAAAAACAGTTATCTTCCTCTGAAAGCAGTGTCACTGCTGAGGAAGGAATAACCCCAAGAGAACACTACAAGGCTCAGGTCAGCTCTGAGGGCCTCCCACAGAACCCAGGACAGAATTCCTGCTGAGCTCCACAGGGCTTCATCTCCACTTGCTCCTCTGCCTCAAGTCTGCATCTGAGCATCTCTCTGGGCTCCAACTTGAAAACATTTGTGTGCCAAGGGACAGCAAGAGCTGCAGCCCAATTTGTGCCCATAATGTGTTATTGGAGCATTGGGAAGGATGAAAGTTTGACAAGAAAGTCTCACAGATATGTATGCTTGGCAGAAGGACTTTTGAATGTGGAGTCTGAAGAAGGAATGGAGATGGAAGCAAGTTTTGATATAGAAGAAAAGAACTGCTGAGCCAGTCTTACTGGATAACAAAGGAGGCAAAGGGTCTGTTAGTTAGAAGGGGTTTTATGGCTTAGAGCAAAGGATAAACCCACCCCAAACAAGAAGATGTTTTTACCAAGCAGAAAGAGAGCACAGGCAAACAAGTCAGCAAACATTGCAAGTAGAAAAAAGGTCTCAGAATTTTCCATTGCAAGAAAACTGAAAAGCAACTTCTAGCTTAAACTGCAATGTACTAACTTTTAGTGACTGGAGAACAGTAACATGAATATGGCAATTATAGTAGCTATGATATGTTGTCTCATACATTACAACAGTTCTATTATCATCATGATGCAAGGATTCTGTAGCACCAGAGTTTCATACCTCCTCAATGTTGGCAGCTCCTCTGGTCACTGACTGTCCTCAGTCCTTGCAGCAGCCATCTGACTCCAGTCCCCACCAATCCACTCTTTTATACCACCAGTTCTTATTGGTTACAGGTGTTGCCTGTTATCACCCAGCCTGCTCCTAATCTTTAGTAATAGGGTCCAGCTGCAACTCATTGGGGGATACGATTACATTCCACATTACCCATACTGTGTCCTCCTACAATGATGGGCCATAGATAATAGTTAAGGTACAGATTGGTTCTACTGTATTAAGATGCTCAGCAAAGAAAAGTCTATAATGCAGTGTAACCAAAACCAAAGGGTCTCCAGGCCTGCCTGCAGCTGGAGCTGACAGCTGTAGGCACAGGCTCTGCCACCCATCACCCTGGACTGCTGTAACATCTTGGATGGAATAAACTGCATTTTGGAGAGCCTCTGGAGTCTCACATCTCTCATTCAGGTTCTTACATTGCAGTGTGCTCCTGCCTAACTCCAGAAGCCACAATGCCAGCCTGAGAGCTTCCAGCTTCCACCCTCTCTGGGAAAAGTCTCTCCTCCAGATCTGATCTAGTGACAAAACAAAGAGCTGCAGAATGCCAGCACTAACTCACTCTCACTGAAAAGGTTGGGAGAAGTTTAGAGATACAGAAATACACTAAACTATAGGTTTATTTCCATTAACAGGTAATTGTGAGAGGCTGTACCTATAATCCTTACAGTTTCTTTACAGGACCACATGAAATAATATTTTCTACAGCTATGCAGGTAACAATTGAACAGTTTGCATTGCTGCAAAAACAAATGGACTAGGGAAGCAAGCAATATGACATGAAATGCTACCAAACATACATTTTTCTTTGCAAAGGAGGAGAGAAAAGCACAACCCTGCAGCATCTCCTATTTGTTATCAATATTTTCCCAATGTTCCATAAAATCCTAGCAAGCAACAAACAAATGCAACCAAGAATCTGTAAATACAATTATTTCTGCAGCTTTTCATCATCTTTAGGTAAGCAGGTCAGAAGAAATTATCATTGTTAGAGAGGAATATTTCTATGTGCAGGGAGACTATCACCCTGAACAGCTATGGCACAATATGATTCTGCTCTCTTTATTCTGCTCTAATGCTGCAGATAAAGCTGATACAGCTTCCAGGAATAAAAATACATTCAAATCACATATCAAATTTGAGGTTAAAATCAAATATTTGTTCCAGAATAGAAATAATATTTTCACCAACTCTACAGAGGGCAATTCTACGATAGTCACAGAAGGAGTGACTGCTCTAGTTTTTTGTTACATTTTTTTAAAGTTCCTCTCTTCTCTCAGTGTCACAGAGATCTCTGGAGACACCTTGGCTTCACACTGCCCCTTCTCTCCAGATGCTGTTCAAGAGCAGACTATTCTGTACACTCACACCTTGAACATGAGTCCCAGCAGGGCAGTAGAGACATCAGGACACCACTGTGCCATTCCACACAGACATAGCTCCACAGACAGAACCAAGCAGAAGTTCTCTATTTTGTGTATGTAACCCCAAGAGCATTATTACAACAGATTGACAAGTAATCTATCTACTACATACATGCAGTTACAGCCATGGTGTAGGCTGCAAAAGAGGAATGAAGGCTAATTAACATGACAGTGGTCACAAAGGTTTTCAGGATGAGACGAAAATGTTGACTCCATGAGAAGGCTTGATTTATTATCTTATGATAGACATGTTACATTATATTATACTAAAAAGAAAAAGGATGGAGAAGGTTTCTCCAGGAAGCTGCTAAGCTAAGAATAGAATAGAGAAGAATGATAACAAAGGAGCTCTCTCTGACTCTGTCCCAGAGAGCTCAGTCCTTGATTGGCCATTAATTATAAACATACAAGATGGGCCCATCACAAATGCACCTGTTTGAATTCCACAGCAGCAGATAACCATTGTTTACATTTGTAGCTGAAACTGCAGCTCTCAGAAATCCTAAGAAAGGATTTTTCATGAAAGATGTCTGCGACAAATTAATAGCCCTTGCAATATAAAGAAGTCTTAAAAAAGGGTTTTGAATCACCAAAAGAATTGGTCTTTCCAGTGAAAAGCACACGGAGGGAATAGAGCACGACTCTTGTGACCCAGCCTGGCTGGGGACTCTCACAGCTGTCTCTTCCCCTCACACCAAAGAAGATTTTAGGATTACTACTGCTTTTTGCAGCAAATATATTTGGAAGCACAGCCTACATCCAGCTCCCAGTAATGGAGGGCACACAGGAGGCAGCACAAGGTGCAGGTGTGACTCCATGGGGGTTTTGGGGAAGCTGCAGGGATGCTGCTCCCTGACCTGGCACCCTCAAAGGAACTCCCCAGGTAAGGTGAAACTCTCAAAGCAGTGTGGTGTTTGTGAGGGTCTCCAGGACGAGGTGAGAGATGAGAATCTGACTCCAAGTTCTCAGAAGGCTGATAATATAATATAATATAATATAATATAATATAATATAATATAATATAATATAATATAATATAATATAATATAATATAATATAATATAATATAATAATCATTATATAATATTAATCTATAATATAAAATATATATTATTATATTATATTATACTATATATTCTCAAACTATACTAAAGAAAGAGAAGGGATACATCAGAAGGCTTGACAAGAATGAATAATAAAAACCCATGACTCCTGAGAGAGTCCAATACAGCTGGCTGTGATTGGTCATTAAGTAAAACCAATTCACATGGAACCACTCAAACCTGTTGCTAAACAATGTCCAAGCCACATTCCAAAGCAGCAAACACAGGAGCAGCAATCAGATAATTATTGTTTCATCCCTCTTTGAGGCTTCCCAGCTTCCCAGGAGAAAATCATGGGCAAAGAGGATTGTTCAGAAAATATCATGGTGACAAAGCAGAGTCACAGAACATCCTGAGGTGGAAGGCAGCCCCAGGGATCATCGAGTCCAGGTCTTGAGCAAATGGCCCAAGCAAAGAGGCTGAAAGCCCAAACCTGAAGTTCCCATTCAGCCCTATGGAGACACTAACTTAAAACACTAACAGATTAAAACATTTTAAATCAGAGGGGTTTATTCTTATACTATCAATCTGAGATTTTTCTGAGCCTTTGATTCAGCAAAATATTTTGATACGTGGACTTTTTCGTTAGTTCTGGCTGAAAGCAATGTTGAAAAGGCATTTCCCTCAGGAAAGATTCTACTCTTCAGTTCTTTCTAGATATTATTTTAATCATGACTCTTTAAATAGAGTGAAATGGCCTAGCTAAGCATCAAACTGGGAATTGTTAGAGAAAGTATGCTCTGACTAACTGTTTCTCCATTTCTAAAAAATCCATTTACAGGGTTGCGAAGGTATTTACTTTTATATCCAGGCAGGGTTTCTGTTCCCACAGCAATTTTGCTCTCTGTATGAACTAGCACTGTAGGAAAGAAAAAATGAAAATATCTATTTTCTGCCCTTAGAATTAGTTTCTAAATTTTTAAATGTTCTTGGTCTTCCATTTATAAACAAGGAATGGTACTGGGTTCTTCAGGACCTACTTTCATTTTACTGGGAGTATCTTGTGTTCCTCTCAACTTTAGCTTTCCAACAAAAAGGTCTCATAACCAAATGTATTATAGTTCAGATTAAAAAATTGTTGTGCTCTTACTCCTTGTGATACCAACAGTAAGTTATAAACCACACAGACACCTGGAGTCAAGTGAAGCTGGGCCCAGTTCAGCAAAACACTGAATTATGTATTTTTGGCTCACTGAGGTCAATGGGAATCAACTACAGGCCAGTCCTATCTGTCTAGACATACTTAACTATGCACAGCACACAGCTAAGTGCATTTTCCTCTAAGCTGCCCTGCCTCATTTGCCATTCCCATCCAAAACAGACATTCTCAGTAAAGGAAATTTGGCCCTTGTATCTCCATAATTTAGAGAGTTTGAATACTTGCACTTCCACATCTGTTGTGTGACTAGACCCAATAAAAATGGTTCCTTAATATATCTATGAATATAATATCTGTGAAGAAATGCCATTTACCACGTAAGAAAAGAATTGCTAAAAACTTTCCTCTGTCCTAGTTATTTTAGATCAAAGCTATACACTGAAAACCTGTTAAAAGAGAACCAGATAAAGCACAAACCTGTTAGGCAAATCAAAGCACCCAGTGGGAAAATTATAAAATACTGAAATAACTATTTTAAAATTGCATCCCTAAAGCTCTCAGCTAGATTAACATGTATTTTAATACTGCTTGACAAAATGTGGCATTCCTCATTTTTTCTTCCATTACATACTATGAATAAGGAAAATATTTTCAGGAATAAATCTGTTAACCAGTGTGTCCATTTTTCATTGGCATATGGATCTCAACACTCCATCCTTCAAGAATGAAGAAAGTTTGAAGTTTGGAGCTGGAACCCAATGCTTTATTTATCTCACATCATAGAAACCTGTCATCCTTTTATACTGGGCCCTAATCCTGACCCTGGAACAGAAAGTGTGGTGATGGACCATGCAGGTGATGGACACTTTGTCATCCTAGAAGGTTTTGTCCAGTAAATTGTAAAGCTTTGGAAACTTCTGCATGTTCTCTGAGGTACAGGAAGGTCTCCTATTAAAAATGACCTTTTTGAAGAGTCTAATCAGAAATATCCTTTTAGAAAGTTCATGTGACCATTAAATCACTAACTAAATGTTATAAAATAATTGAGATAATTTTATAACTATATTTAAATATTATTAATAAATAATTATCTGCTGATTGCAGTAACATTTAATGTTTAATCATTTAAATTTTATTAATATCTTTAAATTCCCATAAAATATGTTGGGGTTATTTTTCTCTCAGAGGTAATTCTTTCTAAAAAAAAGTGAAGGAGGGTGTTTATTTCAAGCAGTGTCATGATCCAACACAATGCCAAACACCCTGGTTCCCTGTACATTACCCCTGCTTTCCATCCATACTCCTCCTGGGAGTTTGGATGAGGTATTCCAAGAGATCTGTGCACAAGGTGCCTCATTGCCTCTTATGGCTCTGCATAGTGCCAGTAATTAGGCACACAGACAAATGAGATCTGTATTCACAAGGAAAATTAAAAGGAGGCAACTGAACAGGGTGTTCCAACCCCATAAAGGTGAGAGCAGCCCAGGTTTTTACTAATGGATCCCTTGGGGTGGATTAGAGTGAAACAACCCTGAATGATCAGAGTTTATAAATGTAAATCTGTATGGTTTCTTTTAGAACAATTTGGTGGCAAGGGAAAGCAGGCATGTAACCATTTTGGTTATCATTATCTTTAGTTGGATGACAATAAAAAAGCATGAAAATATCACATAAGGAAGCATTTTTCTTAGGGAAAAGGAAGAGAAGGAAGGATTAGAGAGATCTCACCACCTGAGGACCGTGCAATGAGATTTGGTTGTTGCAATTTGTGCCAGTTTCTGCTGGTTAACGTGATGGTTGCAGGCTGGATCCATCTGGCAATGAGGGAAATCCATGGATCACAGACTCCACTGGGTTTAGAGTCACTCAGGTTCAGGTGGGAATGCCCTGGTACCTCTCCTTGAGGTGGAGTTTCACACTGGATGATATGATGTTGTGAATCACTGGACATTTTGGGAGTCC
>VZSJ01003869.1:0-50058 GCA_013398405.1 Pheucticus melanocephalus | reverse complement strand
CTGACACCTTATAAGGTGATGGCCCACAATCAGCTGAGATTAACAATTTCTGACACCTTATAAGGTGATGGCCCACAATCAGCTGAGATTAACAATTTCTGACACCTTACAAGGTGATGGCCCACAATCAGCAGAGATGAACAATTTCAGGGTTTGTGTGAATGCCCCTGAAACTTCCCTGGCAGAGGAGTTTCCACAGCTGAGCTCTTTTGGGTGAGGACACAGAGACAGCTCCTGCCTCACAGGATTTGCCTCTTTCCTGACCTCCTTCCACAGACAGCTTGTAGCCAGCCTGAGGTGGGTTGTGGTTTATTAGGACAGACTAAATGAAAACATGGGGGTTCTCACTACTTGCACATACAAGCACATTTTCATGTAAAAACTCCTTGTGTCCTTCATTCACCTCAAACATGAGCCATGTAGCAGGAAACAGGTGCTTATCCTCTCCAAACAGAACAGAGAAAACTGTTAGTTCTCTTGATTCACTGCTTCATCTCATCTTCCAAACACAAAATCATGTTTGGCTTCATCCATTTTACTCAATAGGTTCATTTAAAATTGCAGATATTCTCACATGACTCTTGGGAAAATCAAGCCTCTGAAGACAATGTGTAATGCATACATTAATAATCTAATGTACACATATAATGCACACAAGTACTTCACAAAAATAAGCAGAAGATCACTTACACATGTGCTAATTGCAAGTCACCTACAATTTTCTGTGAAGCTTTTTTCATTATTATTACTGCTTTATTTAAATTCCTTTTATCAGCATAATCAACTGCCTTAGCCAGGAAAACTTTATCATTCAGTCTGCTGGTGCTTGCTGAAAGAAGCATCTCACTTCTGTGGGATGGAGATGTGTTTGCTTTCAGGTCAGAAAAACAGTTCTACTTTTTCAACATCACCTCTTCCACCTCCTTCAGTCACTTACAGTAACCTTCCTCACACCAGGACAAGCCTGTCAGGCACTTTTACTATCACAAACCCAGACAGTGCTTGCATAAATATTGCCAACCACAGATTTATTTTATTAATAACTTATTAGGTAGGTCATCTGCCTAATGCTTAATTAGCTAATCTGCCACAAAATATGTATTCCTCTACAAGGACAGAAGGAATGATGTGATTCTGTTGTGCAAGTATGAAGAAGGAAAGAGGTGATTTCCCTGACAGGCTTTGGTGCATCCAACAGCACTGATGTAGGGGAAGTGGAGCTGCTGTGCTTTGGCTGTTATGTATCCATCTAGCACCTTAAAAGAAATAGATAAAAATATCAATTTATTAATAAATAAATACTTTTAAATTCAAAATAACCAGGACCTTAGCAAACAGAAGTACATGATCCTCCTGCCTTGGATGTAAAGCCATATTCCACAGGACTTCACCTGGGGAGGGGCAGGACAGAAGGTTGAGTAAGCACAAAATGAATAAAAACTCTTCTGAACCTCTGAGTGCTGTATTTCTTCCTCTACCATCAGTAAATCCCTATTGTCTGTGTCAGCCATGGGAGCAAATGGTAATCTATAAAACTGACAGAGCACTGTGGCATTTCCATTCCTTACGCTATGTATCAGAACAGTGGAAGAACTGATGGATACAGGAAAATACAGGGAACATTCTCCTTCTGGTAGATCTTGGTTATTAGGGAAACTACAGCGTTTTTTAATCATATGGGTACATGTCCTAATAGCTATTCTCACATTTTAGCTGTCAAAATGAGTAAACTAGATACTTTTGAAGAAGGAATCAGAGGTCCATTTGCTAAGCTGAAGGCACTTAGCACTCCTGTGATACCATATTTTATTATGAGGACCAGTAAAGGATCACAGCTCTCAGATACAGTTCTTACTTAAATTCTCAAAAACAGCATAAGTTACTTTTCTATTTCAAAATTCTTAGGAGTTTCTAAGATTCTGTCACAAAAAACAGCACAATAGCTTCTAAGAAGCCAATTTTTTTTTCATTCCTGTTGCTACTGAGCCTGAAAGGTAAAATGTTATGTGCCATGGGAGACTATGACAGCTATAGCTGGTCTACAGCTGCACAGATAATCTGGCCACGACAGACAGCTCAGCTCATTAGAGAATCAAGAAAAACAAGTCCCCAGGTATGAAAGAGATTGGCTGAATTCAAGCTCAAACAGGGGACCCCAGGCAATCCCCTTGAACCAAGAAAGCACCCACATCATTGGCCACCGAGCTGGGCAGAGCTGGGCCCCTAGTCCCATCATGTGCGTAAACCTGGGAAATTCAAAACCCGTGGAACAGGGGGCACCTGCCAAAGAAATCCAGCTGGTGTTGCATGAACTTTGGTGTGTGTGTGTCACATTCCTGTCTCCACCATCAGTGACATCTGGTGACCCTGTGTGTACTCCCTGCAGAAAACAGTTCCAGTTTGGATTGATTTTCTAAGCCAATACTGCAGTTAGGGTGATTATTGTATTTGTGGGGTGCACCGTGGCAGGGAGGGATGATGGATCTGACTCCATGTTCTCAGAAGGCTAATCTATTATTTTAAGATATTATATTAAAGAATACTAAACTAAACTACACTAAAGAATACAGAAAGGATACTGACAGAAGGCTAAAAAGATAATAATGAAAATTCATGACTCTTTCCAGAGTCCTGACACAGCTTGGCCCCAATTGGCCAAAGAGTGAAAACAACTCACACCAGAAACCAATGAAACAATCACCTGTGGGTAAACAATCTCCAAACACATCACAAAGGAACAAAACACAGGAGAAGCAAATGAGATAATGACTGTTTTCCTTTTTATCTGAGGCTTCTCAGCTTCCCAGGAGAAAATCCTGGGTGAAGGGATTTTTCAGAGAATGTGAATGTGACAGGTAATTAGCTGCAAGTACATTTCCCACTGTGTGAATAATTCCTTACAAGACAACATTTCTGTCCCCCACTGTTCTAACCAGTCCTCAGCAAGACATGGGCAAATTTGAGCACTTTTTGACTCTATTTCCTCAATTACAAAACCTCAATATTAAAGATTTTGGGGCTTTTTACCTATTTGTGAGGCCACTCCTTCATCCCACCTAACTGGCCATGATGAGGATGCAGACCAAGCCAAGGCTATCATTCTGCAAGATTGTCTGTAATGCTACAAGCACCCAGAAAAGAGCAAAAAGAAAACATGTCTTTAAGTCTCTTCTGCTGGGTGTGTACACTTAGGGCTGCTAGTGAAGCTAAACATCTCACTTAGGCCATTCAAATAGCAATGCAACTGCTGATTTTTATTTCTTGAAAAAACAATTTAATTTTCATTTGCAAGGCTTGTAATTAAAAACCATGCTTGAATCTTCTTGATGACAGGCAGGGCAGATATGCAGAATGCCTGGGGGAATGCAGATGTCTCCTCTGCACACTGTTATTCCCAGAGGAAGTTATTCTGCCCTAGAATGTCCATTCATAGCTCAGCCTCCTCTGTGCTTCCACTTGAGTTTTCTCATCTTTCAGACTTGTAGATATTTCTGAACTCTGCTGGATTTGACTCAGCCCATTTTTGATCCTCTCCATAGGCCACAGGGAGCACATTTCATACATCACTTTTGTAAATTAATTATGTTAACAGATGAAGGGTGGAATCATATCAAAGGGTGTGCACATACCTCTTAAATCACCTGAGCCAAAAGGCTCTTTTCTTACAAAACTTGGGTTTCTGCTTCTTCTGCTGAGAAAGCCTGAGGCAAAATCTGGAGCAGTGTTGGGGATAATCTCACTGGCTTCCCTTTTCATTAAGGCAGTGAAGAAATAGTGGCAACTCTGCAGCACTGGGAACACCCCAGAGAGTCACTTCATTTATACCCTGCAGCTTCTGGCTCCATTCTCAGTGTTGATGCTGCCATTGTCTGTTTCTCTCCTACTGTTCTCTTTTATGCCAGACCATTTACTTTAAAATCCTTTCAAACCCTACTCACCCTGTAACACATAGTCCTGCCCTGGTCATGGAAGAGCCCCACTGATGTTTGTATCTATGGGATGAGGTAAAGTGATCAGATTAACACAAATCTGTCAGATTGCCTCTGGCCAGCCCATGTCTGTGAACCCCAGCACTAGGTACAGGTACCTACAGTTTAACAGATTAACACAAATCTGTCAGATTGCCTCTGGCCAGCCCACATGTGTGAACCCCAGCATTAGGTACAGGTGCCTACAGTTTAACAGACTAACACAAATCTGTCAGATTGCCTCTGGCCAGCCCATTTCTGTGAACCCCAGCACTAGGTACAGGTACCTACAGTTTAACAGATTAACACAAATCTGTCAGATTGCCTCTGGCCAGCCCATTTCTGTGAACCCCAGCATTAGGTACATGTACCTACAGTTGAACAGATTAACACAAATCTGTCTGATTTCCTCTGGCCAGCCCATTTCTGTGAGCCCCAGCATTAGGTACAGGTGCCTACAGTTTAACAGATTAACACAAATCTGTCAGATTGCCTCTGGCCAGCCCATGTCTGTGAACCCCAGCATTAGGTACAGGTGCATACAGTTTAACAGATTAACACAAATCTGTCAGTTTGCCTCTGGCCAGCCCACATGTGTGAACCCCAGCATTAGGTACAGGTAACTACAGTTTAAGGGCCACTCCTCAGCATAACTGCTGAATTCATTTTCCCAGCCACAAGGGTTTCCACAATAAAATGTACTATTTTAAATGAACTTTCTTTTTAAGCCTATATAACCTTTCTATGTAACAGCAGTATTTACTTTTTCTGCAGAAAGGGTGAGAAAGCTGGTGTAACTAATAAAACAAGTAAGAACAGTGTAGCACAGTCTATATTTGGTAGGAGAAAGTCTCAGGAGAGAGTTAATTCTTGGGGAGTGGTAACTACTTTGCTTTTCCTCTTAAGGCCTTTCTCACATTGCGAGAGAATTTTACAAGATGAGAATGAATCTTCAGTTGAATTTTAACTACAGGACATCAAAATACCAGCAGAAGGAAAAGGCAAAATAACATGACAATACTGCCAGCTCCTTTTTTGCAAAAGACCTGCAGCATCTCATTGCAAATGAGATGTCAATCCTGCAATTAGCAATTCAGTCAGTATTAATTGTGTGTGTGTTACTTCCTCTCAATCACTGTCATTTCCATGTAGTCAGGATGTTTTATAGAACTCAATTTGTAAACAATGTGCAAAAGTTTAACACACTTTAAATTAATGCTCCTAAGTAGGAAAAGGGATGTTTTAGCTATTTCTTTCTATCAATGGACTTGTACAATCCTAGTAGGTCCTAAAGGAAAAACAAACATGCATTAAAGGCCATTAGCCCACATCCAAAACCATTGTAACCAACATATAGCACATACTTACTTGTGGCACAAAACTGAAAAAGCCATGAGAGAGAGAGAGTCAAAGGCAAAAGTCATTCCAGCAATTCATATTTTATGAAGTAATGTCTGTTCTTGATTTAAGACGTGTCCAGCAGGACATAATCCATGGCTTGCTAGCAAGTGGGGGGACAATTTTTAAAAACTATTTAATCCCCTGTCTCTCAATTTATCAATTTCAAACATCAGAACTTGCTTTATTTTCATCAGATATATTTAAGAAAGCTCTCTGTAGGAAAATTGTGTTTGTCATTAGTTATGAGAACATATAAATTATATTTCTCATATAATATCTACTGCAACCACCCCTTCAACTTAGATTTGATAGATTAAGTAGATTGAGCTCCTGGAATACTTTCTCTTTAATAACATTTTTTCATATGCTTTAATTATTCCACTGGCTCTTCTCACTGGTGATCAACAGCCTTACTGAATTGTGAACATTTGTCTTTCACTGGGAGACCACTGAAAGTGCCAAATAAAACAAAACTTCTATTTCATATTCTCAGGATTGCATTAAAACCCTTGCTGCAAATTGCATTCTTTCTCTCCCACACCATTACTACCTCTGACTGAAAATTAATTGCTCATCCACTGCTTGTGAGCCACTTAGATCCTGTGCTTAATATGGGCAGGCTGTTCCTGAGCCACTCACTGTGAGAGACAGAAACTCTGAAGCACAAACACCATCAGAAAATTTTTCACGTGTCTTGAAATGAATCACAAACTGTGACTGTCTTCAGTCTGTCTCCTCTGGAGAGCTCAGCCCAGGGCACAGACTGGAACTCATGTGTGAAGCTGCCAAAAATGCAAATTACAAACTGGCTACCAGCTTTCCTTTCTCTTTAACCCAAAGTTAATCTAAAAAGAATATACATTGTCCAGCTTCAGCCTGGTTTGCACAGTTTTCAGGCCAAATGTTTACAATTAAATCTCTTAATAATGTGCTCCTGTGCAACAGAAAATATCGATGCATGAAAGTTGCCAGAGACAGAAGGGCATCTTTCAACATGTGGTACCACTTTTCAATAATTTATGCCCTTTCCTTACCCCCAGTTTGGGCCTCATGAGCCATCAGGTCAGGAAGGCTTCCTAAAATATCCACACCTCATTGGCTCCAAAGACAGAGTTAAATTGATGCACCTTCCTGCTACTCTAAAACCTGGGATTTCATTTTAGCAGGTGTGTTTGCTCTTGAAAACCCAGCAGATGTGCTAGGACCAGAAGCTGTTATTTTCCCACATAAAAGCTAATGGTGTATAGTACTCATAAACAAATCTGCTCAGGAAAACAAAACTCAGATTTGAAAGGGGATGGCCACAGTCAAAATACCCAGCTCCCAGTGGGCCTGGTGATTTTCACTGTTATCTGCACCCTGGAGCTCATGTGCTCCACATCAGCACAAGTGATGCTGTAGCATTCCCCCAAAGAAAGTGTTCTTGGCAGAATGAACCATCTCCTCCACCATGCACATTGCTCACAGATAGAAAAGGACAGGAAAAGTCTTCTACCAAAGTTATGGTCACATACATCCTAGGATGAAAGACGCAGAAAATAAAAACTTAAATAAGATGAGTAAAGGGTTTACCTTCCCAGCTAACAGACAGCAACATATCCATTTTACTTATATCTCTGTATCTTGATATTCATATATATTCTACACTGGTTTTTACTGTTACCTATAAATAACCAATGATTTATCTGTAAAACATTCTTACAAGCTTTGAAATTGATTTAAAAATATGGACAACATTATGGAGAAATGGCTCTACAGAAAAATAAAATTGAAAACGCTAACAAAGTTTTGACATTCGGGGAGATTACAGACAGCATTCTTGGGAAGAAACAGGATTTATCATCTCAGTAGTTTACTGTGCAGATTTTTTCCACTGGAGGTACTACAACAATGAAAGGGCCCTAAGGAAGCCTGAGCCATTGTTTAGGAAGATACTTAACAATGTTTTTTGCTTCCAGCATGATTAATCTTATTACTTTCAATGGAACTATTCACATGCTTCAATTAGGCTTCCTGGAGTATGTTTACACAAAGTAAAAGGGGAAAAAAATCACAGCCCTCCAGAGCATCAATCGTTCACAAAACTCATTAAATCAGTATTTTGTTGTTACAGCTCCTGCAACTGACTGCCTCAAAGAGCAATACAATGCCACAACTCCTTTTATTTTTTGCCAAATCTTTTGATCCATTCTGCCTGGATTCCTCCCATACACCATTTTCTCACTTTGGGTTCTTTCACTTACAGGGTGGATCTCCACTGAGAGTTTGCCTTTTCATGATTCAGATGGAGACATTTTACAGTGACATAGGGCAGTCTGTTCAGAAAGACAATATTTATTAACTGCTTAGCATACAGCACCTTGAGGACCCTAGGGCAGAATGGACAAGAACAGATGACAGTAAGTTTTGCTGTCCAGAAGAACAGTTGGTGATTTTTTCTTTTGGGGTGCTTGTCACTCAACCCAGTGTTGCTTCCCAGGCTCTTACAGACTTCTCTCATGTTCTTCATCCCTTATGAGCAAATACCCCATCATGGTGTGGCTGGTGCATCTTTATGGTAATACTGCTCATCCTAAGATGGTTTTTGGAAGTTCACTTGGCTTTTCTGACCAACAGCTCAAGAGAGAAATTACTCCCTTTGGTGCTATTGAGACACAAAGCAAAAATAAATGAGTAACAGAATCAGGAATGCTTTCCACACAGGCATTGACTGTTTCCTCCATAGCTGTCAATTCCCCCTGCAGTAATTTCAATTTCTTTGAAAATCCTGCAGTAAAATTCTGTTTTTCTGAAATTCTGAGCACTTTAAAGGAGTCAAGACTTTATGCAGATTTGTTCCCTTCACTCTCACATTTTGACACATATTACTAAGTGAGAAGTCTGGTGCACATCTGGTTTTTGCCCTGGTTTGCCAGGATCCAACAGCAGATATTATTAATCCTGTCTTGCACATACAGTTGAGCAATGTTCCACACACTGCTTTGCAACATTTCTGCTTCAACAACCTTGTCTGTATCAGCCAAAGTTGATGTGGGAGCCAACAAAAAAAAACTCTTTTAAACAGAAGTTTGTGATTAGCTTTTGTATCCAGTTGTACACAAACACAATAACAGATGGAAGATTAGTAAAGAGTGGAAGAGAATTAATTTTCCATGTCATTATCTCTCCGAGATGGGAAGTAGAAAACAACACCTATTCTCTTCCACGTCTGCCACAATGGGCTTCTGTCTTTGGGCCAGATGTGATCTGCTTTCTCAAGGAAAGTGGAAATATAATTAGAATGTACTGTGGAGAGACTGACCTTATACTCATCTGAGTTTTCATTAAAGTAGCTATCTGAAACACTTGATGTGTTGTAGGCTGCAGCTGTCAGCTTCAAGAGCTACTTCTGAAAGCCCTAAAGAAGAAATAATTGCAAGGTAATGACTGCAGCACAGTGCAAGTGCAGCTTGCTGTTCCATTACAAGAAAAACCTTTTAATTACCAACAATTAAAAGAAGTCTCTTCTATGGACACTGGGGCAAATTCTAGGAATTGTGAAGTTCCTACAATTCCCATTAATTCCAAAGGACCTTTCCAGCACTTATCACCACTCAGGACTTCACTCACTCAGAGTAATTAGATTTTTAAACCATAACTTCTGAAGTTTCAGACATCCAGCCAGACCTTCAGCAGAACACCTGATAAGGTCGTCTGCATTTTTTTTTAAAGAAGGTATGTCAAGTGTTTACTTTAAAGGGTTTACAGGTCTGCATTATGTTTAAGGACATCAATGCATCTCATCTGCTGGTTTTGCCCTTCAGTATGCAAAATTACTTGAGAGGATGCCACAAAAAGAATGGAATACAGAGCATTTGCCAGCTCATTTCCTCTTCCAATTAAATTCACAGCATTAAGAATGCAAACCTTTCCCTTGATCTGACAGGTAGCAGAAGAAAGCACTTGTATTTTAGGTGTTGTCTGTCATGTTTTATCTGAGGAAGACATTTACATACTTCAACAGAGCCAAGAACACAGGCTCCCAAATTCCTATACAAAATGGAAGCATTCATTAATCACAGATTAACTAGGCAGCAGTCCAGAAGACCAGCTTGCTCTGAGGGCTTGATACCAACTGAACATCCATCAATAGGTTTCTAATATACCTGAGAACATTTTGTATTTCTAAAAAATCCAGCAGCAGAAATGTCAAGAAGAGATTGCAATAATGAATAATTATTTGCTTTTACAGCCAACAAGTTAATATATTAATGGATATCTTCTTTATTCCCCCTTGTAAGATAACTGATGGTTAATGCATCTTTTTATGTGGGAACATTACTCAAACCCCAAAACATTACATTACTCTTAAAAAAGAGATTCTGATACTTTGCTGAATAGAAATGCTGTAGAGTGGAATAAATGCTGCCCATTGTTTTATTGCAGCTCTGCAGTTCTGCAGAGACCTGTGTTAAAAGCCAGTGTCTCTTCAATAGTGAGCTTCCAAATTAAGACTTATACTGCAACTGATGCAGAAACATACAAACAGGCAACAAGAATTTACTTTTTCTATTTTCCACACAAAAAGGCTCAAAATAGATGGGATATTCACCATTGCCCACTGGGGATGTTTAGCCTGGAGAAAAAGTAGCTCAGGAGAGATCTGATCATGCTCTACAAGTACCTGAAAAGAAGTTGTGGTAAGTAAGGTTGGTATTGGTCTCTTCTCCAAAGTTGTATCTGATAGGATGAGAGTTTGTGCACAATTCCAGGCATGCCTAGTTATGAATTCCAGGCATACCTAGTTATGAACTGCTGCTTAACTCTCCCCCAGGACAAGGCCAGTGGTCAGGAAAGGGAAAATGCTTTGCCTCACCTTCCCATCACACAGACTGGCACAGAGATGTCCTAAATTGCTGATGTTACAGTCCAGGAATGAGTGGGTCCTGTCATGACCTGGAGCAGTCCTTCAGAGAGCACACAGTTTGTCTGGCAGACCTGCTGTGGGGCCCAGCTCATGCATCACACACCACCTGTGTCACCATCAGATCTTCTGAAAAATCCCTTCCCCAGGATTCTTCTCCTGAGAAGCTGAGAAGCCTCAGAGAAAAAGGAAAACAATATTATCTCATTTGCTTCTCCCTGTTTTGCTGCTTTGGAATGTGTTTGGAGAGTGTTTATCCAACAGGTGATGTTTTGATTGGTTTCATGTGAATTGTTTTAACTCAATGGCCAATCACCATCAGCTGTGTCGGAACTCCGGAGAGAGTCACGAGTTTTCATTATTATCTTTTTAGCCTTCTGTCTGTATCCTTTCTGCATTCTTTAGTATAGTTTAGTATAGCATTCTTTAATATAATATAATAAATTAGCCTTCTAAGAACATGTAGTCTGATTCTCAATTCCTCCTCTGTCCGGGGGACCCCGAAAATACCACACACCTGCTCTGGTACCAGCCTCACAGGACAATGCAGCCCATCAAACAGTGAGGAAAAACAACTTTTTTCTCCAGTGAGCAGCAAAATTTATTCTAACTACCAGTAAAATAAACCAGCAAGCGTTTCAGCCCTGCTGAAAACACAGACAGCTCTACAGGGGCATCTTTTTTCATCTTCAAAGCTTTTTAGAAACACAGAATAATCTTCATATTCCTCCAGTATCTGTCAGTTAAAACCAGTACAGAAACAGAGGCACAGAGAAGCTGTAAGAGAACAGCTCAGATGTTCTGAGTAGGTAAGACCTCCCCACCCAGTCTTCAGCTAGAGAACGTTTTGGTCCATTTGAAGTTCCATGGTTTTATCCTTTACTTTGCTAAGAGCCAGCACAACTGGTATCAAGCTGGGTTCTTGTTCCTCCTGTCTCCCCAAGGTAGCTCATGGTAATAAATAAGTAAGGAGATAGAACAAAAGGCCCTGTGCAGCATTTGAAGCATCAGCTTAGTTTTACTGTTTTTTTCAAACTCACAGATAAATGTTGGCTGGCTGATCATCAAATAGAAACTCAGCTGGGCCTTCTCTAGAAATACAGTGAATCCATTGCAGCTCAAGAACAGAGAATAAAGAGAAATAGGACCTGCTCACCTCTGCAAATGGTATCCATAAAGACATCCCTATAAACTGCTTCCAGTGGTAAAGGACTTCATCTGATTCCTTCTCACCTTCCACAGAGATAATTCAAAATGCACAGTAATAATTCAAAGTGTATCAGTGCCAAGGAAGTACACGAGAACGAGAATCCTGAAATACTTCCTGGATGCAATTGTGGGGACCTCTGGCATTCACATTCTCTGAAAAATCCCTTCGCCCAGAATTCTTCTCCTGGGACGCCTCTGAGAAAAAGGAAAACAATTATTATCTCATTTGCTTCTCCTGTGTTGTGCTCATGTGGAATGTGTTTGGAGATTGTTTCATTGGATTCTGCTGTGAATTATTTTCACTTTTTGGCCAATCAGTGCCAAGCTGTGTCAGGGCTCTGGAAAGAGTCACGAGTTTTCATTATTATCTTTTTAGCCTTCTCTAAGTATCCTTTCTGTATTCTACAGTTTAGTATAGTATTCTTTAATATAATAAAGTATCATAAAATAATAGATTAGCCTTCTGAGAACACGGAGTCAGATGCATCATTCCTTCCTGCCATGGGGCACCCTGCAAATACAAGAGGGACCCTGAGGAGCATTCCCTGGGTTAGAGAGACACAATAAGCTTCCCTCCAAAGCTGTTAAAACCCCATTGGCTCCTTCCCTTGTTCCTGTGTCCCTCAGCCACTCCCTCCCTGTTCCCCCATTGCCCTGATCTTTGTCCTGCCCCATGCCACTGTTCAGCCCCTGCCTCTGGGGGCACAGAAACCATGGACCTGGACCATGAGTGCCCTTGGACCCTGAACATCTCACCACACAGCTGAATTAAACACCTGTGGATATCATGCAAAGGCCCTTTTTGCTTCTTTACCCTGGACTTTATTAGCTCTCGGGATCTCTCGCTGGTCAGAGTTACCCCAAGATGGGTTAGAAAGTCTCTTTTCCCAGCCTGGTGCTTGAAGAAGGAGTCAGAGCTCTTCATTTCTCAGTCTCAAGGCTGTTTATTGTATCTTATCTATAAAATTCTTTCTCCTGTCCTGCCAAGGTCCACTCAGCAAGACAGCCCAAGGCATTCTGCCTGCCCCGAGGCAGTGTTATGTCTTTATACTAAAAACTACGTATACAATGTTTACAGTTACTTTCCAATACCTATTACCTATGTTAGACAGTGAGCTTCTACTCTAAACCAATCTGAAAGTGCCAACATCACACCAGAAGATGGAGGCCAAGAAGAAGAAGAAGGAGAAAGGCAGGACACACCCAGATTCCTCCATCTTGCCCCCCTGAGCCCCCATTCTAAAAACCTCCAAATCTACTTTTTCACCTTGTGATAAATTCTCTATCATTCTACTTAATTTATCATGGCTTACAGATCTTCATCTAAGGTTGGTAACTTGCTCCATAATCAAAACCACAGGGGCATCTTGGGCTCTGTGCCAGGGTCTCTGAGCCCCCTGGCAGGGGTCTGGGCTGCTCAGGACAGCCAGAGGGTGTCCTGGGTTCCCACAATTAGCAGCTATTCCAGCTGCAGCATGCAATATTTTGAAAGATAAAAAAAGGGAACAGTGTTGGATTCAGGGTTCTGATAATCTGGGATCTATCATGCTAATCTGCTCTTCAGAAAGAGAGAGTTGTTAATACACACATGTAAATCCTGCCAGTTGTAAGGAAAGGATGGGAACAGGGAGAAGGGAATAAATTTTCTCTGTTCTATCCTGAATCAGTCTTTGCACAGATAAAAAAAATGTGCAAGTGGAAGCAAATTTCACCTGCCTAAAGTACAAATTCTGCCTCACCACAAGAAGGAAAGAGTAAGAGCTGAGATTCACCTTCATCTGGCTTAGAGATGCTCAGTCAAGACTTCCAAGCATCACAGGCACAAACCCCTGCACAGCAGGCAGTGAAAAGGCACCTGAGAGTCTTGGAGGGCACATCAGACCAACTGAGCTTTCTTTTGAAGTGTGATCACTGCTTCATGGCTTTCACAGTTTCCACTTCTCTTCCACAAGAAATACTTGTCCTTGTTGTCTAGACAAGAATTACTACTTTCCCACTCATAAGAGGGAGATCCTTCTGGATCATGGATTTCAGATCCAGATTTGCTTCTACTTAGCATGATCGGAGATGATAGCAACAATCACCAAAGGGTAACACTCAGAAAAATTTGTCCTTATTCTAATCACAAATTTCTTTTCCAAGTGCTTTTTTAAAAGGCAACAAAGATGTTGAAAACCTGTAGCCTGCAGATATTTGAGAATCCATGGACTGTTTTTCATGTCCATGAGACATACTATTAAAGGAAACAAGCTCAGGCCAATAAGATTTAATCAATCAGGACTCAGACCATCAGTGAAAAAATTTCAGAGACTTGCACACTGGAAAATTTGAATAACTGCATTAGGGTGAATTTTTGTCAAATCATTTTATTAGATGAACAAATCATTGTGTTTAAATATATACCACATCTTACTTTGTCCATTCTATCTAAGACAAACTTAACTTCCTTGCATCCTTACATCTTAATGTACTCTTGCAGGGTCTACCAAATACAGGAATCAAACACTGAAAAATGTGGTCTAACTATGACCTAATTCTTTAAGAAAGTGTTTCTCAATTTTGTTTTTGCACATTTGGGCACCCAGCCACTGGCCAGCTGGGACACAGTCCTCAGTTTGCTTTCTGCTGTGCTTGGCTCAGCTCTTTGTTATCTGGTCTTAAAACCAGTTGGACAAGAAATGTATTTGAATCTGCACAGGTAGAACTGGAACAATTCCATCAAGATTTCCTGAAGCAGGAAGCTCCCTGGGGCACTCTGCCTATGTCAGATTCTGAGAAATGAAAAACAATAAAGTGTAAAACCAGAAGGATTTAGCATAAACTGTAATCTCTGTTTTAAAATGGAGTTCACAGTAGCTCATCTTTAGCTTTAATGGAAATGTTTGTATGCACTGTGCAAAGAGTGCTACCTCAGATAAAATTTGTGGTATTGTCTGGCTCTTGCAGATAGTAAAGTTTGCTAAACAATGACAATTCTGCCTTTGTTTTTATGATTACTGCACTGATGGTAATTTTTACAGAAGTGTGGCATGAAAAGACACAATATTAGACTATTTTCTCAAAATTTTTACCCAATTACTACACTAGCTAAGGTCTGTGGGCTCTTCGTCTCAAGTCACAAATTGTAAAATCATGTTTCCTGTCTGATTTCCCCATTTTTCTTCCCTGTGGGTTAAGGTGAAAATATATAAGGTAGATATTTGAATGTATTTCATATGCCATTTGAATAATAAACATTTAAACAACAGAAAGCAAGATGGTCCAAGAATCTGCAAGTGAAAGTTTTAACTTGGACTTCAATACTGATCAGACTTACTACACTTGGAGCATCTAACTAGCCAGAAGAGTGGTGTGCCAGGTTTTACAGCATGATGAAGACTAGAAAATCCAGCATTATCTAGGGATCCTCTACTTTAGTTAACTGCTGAATGGGCTGTTGAATTGATTGCTGTTAATTTTATTGCACTAACGTCACAGCCAAGATGAGCATGGCCTTGTAGAAGATATGCAGTACATGAACACCTTGCAGAACAGAGTCCTCACTCTTCTGGATTAGCACAATTGTGCAGAAAACAGGAGAGACAGAAGCCAAACAGCAGATGTATGGTTAAAAAGACCCCAAGACTCCTAAACTCTTATCCATCACTGTGGCCTCTGGACTGCAAGGCACTCAAGCTATTTTTCTGTGACAATAAACGACCATGTCCACTACCAGCACTGACATTAATGAATAAAAACAACAACAACAGCCAAAAAAACCCCCAAACAAAACAAAAAAATCTACTTCATAGAAATAAACTCTGAAAATGCACTGGGAAAATCTAGCAACTATTTTTATCCAAGCAGCCAAAGTAAATGCTTGATTTGGTTCAGTCTGCAGCAAGATTGTACTGTCTCTTCCTGCATAATAGTTTGCACAGCTAGAATAACACAAAGTGGAATGCAAATAGACTATGCTTATGCTAATTTATTGCAGAGAAACATATGCTGTATTTACTATGAATTCCATGCTTTCCTTTGGTTTGCCAAATGTTTGGTTTTTTCTCAGAGAGCTGTTTTGTTTGATACTGGGCTTTTGTTTGGTTAACAGGCATTCATTCCCTCGTCCTGTTCCTTCTGATAAGAGTGATACATCCCAGTGTAATTAATGGGTAAATACACAGTGAAGTTTGCAGACCTGTCTCAGGGTTGCAGAGATGCTGAGAGTTTACCACATCATTACTTTGAATGCTACTGGAATCCTAAGGACCCATTTCAAGGAAAGCAAGAAGCCAAAAAACAGATTAAAAAAGAAGGAGAGTGTGATAGATAAGTGGACAGACAGAGGTTTAAGGGCTGCTCTGCAGATGGAGTGTCACAGGAAAGTTTCTGTAGTCACACACAGTCATTATCAGCAGGTCTGCAGTGGTAAACTCCCAGTTTACCTAGCTTCACTGATTTTTATTTTCTTCTTTTTAATTTTTTAAAAAGGCTTTTTCTTTTTGCTAGGTGGAAGTAACCGTGCTGGGAAAAAGAACCTTTACAGTATCTATGGTGGCAATAAAGCTTATGAAGGTGTTCCAGACTTCACATGTCATTTACATCATACATTAGAGCTCAGGAATTTCAGATCCCTCCAAGGGATCATGAAAAGGAATCAGTAGAAGCAGCTTTCACTAAATATTAGCTTTTATTGTGCATTTTTAGTTATTGTACTCAGAATTCCTTCCTTTAAACAGGTAAGTGGTACAAAAAGTAATCCTTATGCAGTTCTCTAGGAACAAGGGTATGAATTACCAACATGTCTCAGCCCTGATGTAGCAGAGCATGAAGTCACAAGAGCCACACTGTGCAGTTACCAGGGTTTTGTGTTTCCTTGTGCTACTGGCTCAGTCTAGCTCTCCTGGTCCCTTTCTCTTTGCCTTTTCCTCACCCTGTAATTACCATTTCCTCTCTACTTGGACAAATCCATTACACAAAATATCCCTTAAAATAACAGAGGGCAGACCTCTACTATCTCTTAGTAACCATGTAAACAACTAGCTCTGGCCACACTGGAAATTTTGGAAAGAGCATCCAAACTGAAATTTTTCTCACCGTTTCATTTTACATACGTTGAGTGAAGTCACTTACCTCAAAAACATATGAACTCTACAGTAGCTTACTGTATTTAATACAGGCTTTTAATTGATACAATTTGATTTTTCATATTGCTTTACTCTAAAATGCTGCAAGATACCATCTTCATTAACAGGATTGGACTAAATTCAAAAACTTATCAGAATAATTTTTAGAAAATAGCTCCTTGTTTATGCTGTTTATCCTCTCCTGAATCACTCTGCTCCATTAATGCCTTTCTTATTAGCCACAAAGTGTTTCAGGTAACCAATAATGGCCAGCAAGAAATTTACAGACCACACAAGGTGCATCCAGGTAACTGTCCTGCCTTCTGATGAGCTTTTGGAACAACACATTTAAACTTGGCATTCTGTGAGCTATTCTGGAGGAGTTTAGTACATTAGAAGCATTATCTTATCTATAGGGTACATGTCACTGATGTACAGTAATTATTCTTTCAGTCTGTGCTGACTCAGCTGACATTCTCAATCACTTGCTGAAAATGTGCATTTTACACATGTATAATTGTATGCACACAAAAGCAGCTATGAGATTTTCCTTACCTTTTACCAGACAGTAAAAAAAAAATTAAATCAAGCTTTGTGTATAGTGTTACAAATGTTAATGCACTAGTAGTTATTTATTGAAGTGACATATATGTTTCTATTTGGACAGGCACACATTAAGTCACTGTTGTGTCCAATTTTTTCCTCTGCCAGTTCCCATCATGTTTTTTAAACCCCAGAATGGTAACAAAGTTTGGTTTTACACACTGAATTTTAAAGTATAACAAGACCATACATGACCATCTTACATACCTAAGACTTCCACCTAATGCTAAACCCAAAATCTCAGCCACATTACATTAAATCCATGTATCATCAACACACATCAGGGCAACAATGGCCTCAAAGTTCAAAGAAACTTTCAAATTTTTCAAAAGTTTGAAAAAACTTTTTCAAAGTTTTGAAAAAGTTCATCAAAACACAAACTCATTTTTTCCTCATGTTAGCTCTAAATCGGTTTTCAAAAGAGTATCTCTTCCAAAATGTACGAATTATGAATCAATAATTTTCTGGGTGTCCAGCCTGTGGTACCTGAAAAGGGCACAGTTTTCAGATCACAGGATTAATACTGAGATCACATTACTCAAAACTTAAAAATAGTGGTTTAGGACCCAAGTGATAGGAAGCTTATATTGCTGGGGGCTATCCCACATCTGTAAGTAAAGATGCAGCAATCAGGGACAGTATTATTTCTTTTAGAGGTAGTTCTGATTATTTCATTGCTGTGACAGTTCACAGAACACCAGATCCAACCTTCCTGAAATACACCTGTGCTCCAAGTCAGAAGCAGCAGCAAGTACACATTTCTGCCATTGCAGGGAAGACAAGAGGGCAAATGGATCATGACTAAATGGTCTGGAATCGATCTCATCCCCAAGCCCATATCTCTGCCTGAAGGCAAGGTCAGCTCTGCAGAAGGCATTCCTGGAATACCAGTAGCCAACATAGAATACCAGTATTGAATGCTACTGCTTTAAATATTTCAGCTGACAACAGATCACTCTTCTGATTTTAAGCCCAAAAGCTATCAAGGATACAGGCCTTAATTTTTATATATTTACCAAGCTGCCTCTCAGGTTCAAAATAAGCAATTACTGAAAGCAAAGTCAAATATCTCCACTGAAAATGTCATGCCAGGTTTGTGGGACAAATTGTGATTTTTATCAGAATTAACTCCTGTAGTTATTCTGGATAAATGCTGCTTACTGAGGATCAGAATATATTCCAGCAGCTTGGGCTATATCTCCCATTAAAAATGCAATGGCATATGCAAAAAACAAACAAAACAAAACAACCTTAAATAACTCACTCCAAGCACATGGCTTTGTTTGATTCTCAGCTTTATAATCTTCCACTTTACAATTCTGCCATTGTCACTGTTAATGTTATGGTAAGTGTAGAACTGCATAACTGTAATATTAATTCTGTGAGCACATCTCAAAGTAATATTCACCTTTTATCCAGCCATCAATTGCTTGCCACAACTTATGACTGTGACCATTCTGACCACCTGAGGCTTAACTTAGAGCACAGAACAAGAAATAACATTTCTGGCCTCCAGTTTAATGTGCCTGAACGCTGTGCTGTTGAGCAGAGGGCCAGATGCTGCCTGCCAGCCCTGGTGGCAGTGTCTGCTCTGCACAGCTGTCTTTCACTGCCAGACTGCCAATGTGAATTTGTATGAGCAGCCAGTGACTCCCAAACCCCTTCTGTGGAACAGCTTTCTGTGCCAGAAGCAGACCTGCTACACTTACAAATGAGTGGCCTTTCAATGCTCTTTTGGGGTGCTGCCATACAGACAAACACATGTGAAACAAGACAAATCTTAGCATGAAAAACAACTTTTCTAGATTTAAAGGCACACAAGTACAAACATGCCTTACATATGTTACACTGTTCTACTGTATTTTTATATATGCATATTGATTTTTAGTAAGAACATTTTCCTAGTAAGGGCAATAAAAAATGTTTGCCTCACTAGAGAAGTGCTTTATTCCTATAAACAATGTAACATATATACTAATTGATAAACAAGAAAAATAGAATTTGATGCACAGTTAGTTACAGGTTATGTGAGGGTGCTATGCTTCCATAGTTAGGAATGAACAGTAAAGCTCAGAAAGGAAGAAACAGCATATGCCCATATTGTGATAATGGAGATAAGTAAAAATGCAGATTGCATCTCCAGAGAATGAAATAACTCATGAAATAACTCCCAAAAAACTCACTTCCTTTCAAACCAGGACACTCACACATGCAAAATGAAAGAAGGAAATTACTTGACCAAATTTAGATGAAATTCTCTCTGTATGTATCAAGGAGAGCAGTCAGTTCTTTGCTGGGATATTCTTTCTCAATGGAATGATGATTCAGGAGTGACCCAGGGTGTTCAGCACCTAAGGTCTGAACATAAGCGCACAATGCCAGTGTCATCAGTTGTGTTTCAGAACACATGGCATATTTTTATGCTGACATTGTCTAAGTTTTATACTTCTGAGCAGATTTAACTGTTGAGGAACAGCTGGCACCTTTTAAAATTCAATATCCTCTTAAATTAAATATCCTGGGTAAGCCCTCAAAACACAGATTCAAAATCTGGCTTCCAATTTGCAACACCTTGAAATACGATCATCCAAACAGGACCTACATCACAAAAAGTAAGCGTGGTCTATGTCATAAAAAAGCTCCTACATTGTTAAAGTGGTGCTTCAGATTTGGTGCAGAAAATGTACCCTTTTTTGTCATTTTGCAGCTTACTAAACATCTGCTTTATGAGAATTTGACCTGCATTGGAAGGATGTAATGAAAGGAGGTGGAGAGCCAGCCCTGCACACGCAGTATGAGATGCAGCAGCAGTACTGCTCAACCAGCCAGCACGTTGAGTGAGATGTGCTGCTGCACCCAGGCAGGATCCATTCCCATTCTGCCACTGCTCTCTGCTGGCACGAGTGGGACAGAGCAGCTCCTGGACGTTCCTCTTTGCTGCTGCCGTGTTTCCTCTCACTGTGCCTCTTTGCTGTAATTTACCATCTGCTGCTCTGGTTGCTCTTGTTCATTTGCAACTGAGACCTTAGAGCAATCTGCCCAAGGACTCATGTTGTGACCTCCTCGGGCTTGTTTTCTTCACAGAAACATTTCCCAGTGGTACTGGGAGCCCCTCCAAGTGAAAGGGAACTGTGGCTTCACATATCTGTTCCTAAGCTAGTGCTCTCTTTTAGGACTAGGTGGCTTTGGGGACACTATACATCTTGACATGCAGGTGAGAGATCTCTCTTGTTTTGCTCCAGAGCAGAATGATGGCTGGGTTTTTTTTTTCCCCTCAACAGTAGTTGCACTTGGTTTGGGTGGTTTTATGGGACAGTACACTGGGGTGTAATTAGTTTTCCTCTGGACTTAAAAAAAGAAGAATTGGTAATTGCCTCTTCTTGGTATATCTCTGGAGACTCAAAGAACACTGGGGACAGTTTTCAAAAGCAGAAATTGTCCATTATAATTCTTCAGGCTGACAGAAGCTGCTGGACAAATTGCTTTCCCTTGCTTCCATAGGACCTGAATAAATCCTGGTGCTTTCTTACACCTGCAGGGTGGCTCCTGTGTTGGAATAATCCCTTAAACTAACAAACTGTGAGCTGGGTTCCCAGAGTCTGAGCTTAGCCAACACTCACAACTTTAAACCCAGCATGACGTGCCTCCTGCACTTGCTCCACAACAGGTTTGTACCAACCTCCCTAGCCTGCTGCTCAGGATCCACTGGGACAAAACCTTTGGGATTGATATTTATTTATGGCCTGTTTTGGCTCTTTCATTTTTGCTGTAGAATTTGGAGGGCTTTCTAACACCACTGAGAATAAATGTCTAATTCCTGAAATCAAATTCTTTCATTGCTACACAAACAGCAACAAAGGCTCAGTACAAATGGCAAATAGTTCATTCACTCCTCTTACTTAATGTCCATCTTTTATATTGTCCTATTTTTCATGCAGAGAATTTCATGAATCTACATATTTTTAGGGTTTTGTCTATAAAAACAACTGATATGCTGATGAAAATTATGACTTATTACTTGCATCTTCAAAAAGAATCTATCAAAAGGAAACCTTGAGACATGCCCATGTATCCTTGTAGAAAATATTTAAATGTAGGTTTAAATATAGTCAGTCAGATGTTTCTTACACTTCAGTGATTAAAATAACCACTGTCTCTAACCATTGCATAAAATTGAAATTATTCACAACCTAATGATTTTATCATTTAGCATAATCATTTTTGAGCTATTCCAGAGAATCAGAAATTCACTACATGCTTAGATATAATTTGAGTCAAACCAGGTATCCTGCTGTAAAAATCCATATAGGAAACTGTCATAGAAAAAAATTACAAAAAAAAGTAACAACAAAAAAAAAAAAGGACATCATCCAGGGGGTAAAAAAGCATGTCTGGAAAACCATGAAGCTTCTAGCAAAGCCAAACACATGCAGAGGGTGGGCCAAGTACTCTCAATATTTCTGCAGCATGGAAAGGATACAGGACTGACAAGGCTGGATATTTTTATGTAACACATCTGAGCCTAAAGAAAATCACAGAGTCATCAAATGGCTTTGGTTGGAAGGGATCTTAGAAATCATCTAATTCCAACCCCACTCCCTGACATGGGCAAGCATAAAAAACATAAAACTGAAATAATTTCTTGGTGGCAAAAAGTAACCAGTAAGGTCTAATAGGAGCAATGTGTTTCACACATATATGAAATTTACCTAGAAAAGGGGCACCCAGGGCTCTGCACATGTACTGTTACATCATCCTGAGGTTTGCATGGTGCAGCAGGTCTGTGCCCCACCTGGAGCACACAGGTGTCCCTCTGGAGTCAGGAGTCATCACTCAGCAGTGTGTGTGTGTACCTTCCATCACTCAGCAGTGTGTGTGTGTACCTTAACCAGCCAGAAAAGGGCACTGCCAGTCAGTCACTATTTTTTCTGCATACCAGTAATGTTACAAGCCTGCACCTCCCAATGATGCCTGAGCTGGATGTTGTTCACTGGCTTGGTTCAATGCCTTGAATAAAGCTCACCTCTCTGTGAGGTTTATGACCCTTTCAGAAGGGCAAAGAGCTTGAAAATAAAAGTTGTCCCCTTGCATACATCTCAGTTACAAATGTATTTGAGGAAATTATTTCCATAAATTAAACAGAAATACTGCTTGACATTGATGCATTTTTATTAACATCACCATTTTCCATCTTGCACAAAACAGAACTAATACAGAATGATTTCTGTAAAATTAGGTTATCTCTATTCATTTTGAAACCACATAACTACTCTTGGGTATCGAGCAGATATATTTTAGTGTTAAGTATAACAAAAAAGTTGTGTTACTCTATAGCCTCACAGATAAAGCTAATTATATGGAAAATTAATTCAACTGAGTTTGCATTGCTTGATTTGAATCTGAATTAGCAAGAATTGGATTTGTATTTAGTTTTCTAACTCAAATGAACAAGAAATGCACACATACATAATTTTGCTCTGAACATCTGAATCAGGGAAGTCTCTGGAGCTTGAGACTGCTGCTGTTGTATCCACACAGAATCTCAATGACCTCCATGAATCCCAGCACAGGCATGAGGATCTCTGTGTGGAGAAACAACTGCAGAAATGGGGCTTTACCTCCCTGTCCTGGCTCTTACTCCTCTGGCTACATTTCTAATTGAATTGCCACATTTTTGTATGGATTCTAACTAAAATATTGTGAATTTCTGAAAGCCCTGACAATTACATAGGACAAGAGGGAGTGGCTTCAGACCAAGAGAGAGTAGGTTTAGATTGGAAAATAGGAAAAAATTATTTACTGTGAGGGTCATGAGGCACAGGCTGCCCAGAGACGTTGTGGAAGCCTCATCCCTGGAAATGTTCAAGGCCAAGTTGGATGGGGCTCTGAGAAACCTGGTCTGCTGGAGATGTCCCTGCCCATGGCAGGGGGATTGGAAATAAATGATCCTTGAAGTTCCTTCCAAGCCAGACTGTTCTGTGATTCTATGTTATAAAAACCAAACCAAGAAATGTTTAAGCAGGCCCCAAAAAAGAAGAGATGGCACTTGGGATATCCATATCGGTGTTTTGATCTCTCCAGAGTTTGGATGCAGCACATATGATACATCATAGCTTTGCAAAAAAAAATAAAAATAAAAAAAATAAAATTGAGGCTCTCAAAATTAGTGAATTTAGACCCTCATCAGGCAGGAAGGCAGGAATGACCAGAGGGATAAGAGGGATAAGCTCTATAGTGAAGAATATTGCACTACCCATTAAATTGGGATGACCTCAATATATTTACAGGGAAGAAAAATAGAGATGAATATTCTCTGTACATTATGATGTGTTCTAGAAAGCTTGAATCAATGTAATGAACATGCCCAAGATACATCACAGGAATTGCTCCAAGTGACTACATTGAAAAAAATAAAGTTTTGTTTGTGGAAATGATGGAGTAAGGTTCTTCATAATGCAAAATACGAGGGATTCATTTTGGTATCTGAAGTTACTCTTGTGAAAAACAAATCTCTGATAAAATTTCACAAGCATGAACAAGAATCCTGAAAAATCCCACCATAGTTAATTATTGACTCAGGATACAAATGTGCTACCCAGAACCTTGAAAGGGAGCAGGGAGGCAGATTTCATTCCTGTCATCCCTTGCAACAAGAGCCCAAACAACAGGCAGTAGGAATTTCAGAGGAAAACAGTGTACAGGAATTGCAGGCAGTTGCAAAGAACAGCTTTGAAGGTGACAAACATGGTAACATGAAAAATACCATGAAAGGGTTGAAATATAATCAGTGATACAGCTATCGGAAGTAACACAAAATCCAGAATTTTCATTATTTGTTGGAAAAACTGAAGAATAACAATAAAAATACTGTCAGGAAATAAATAAGATACAAATATATATGAAGGAAATTACACCAACTGAAAGAAAGACTGGTAAAGAATAGGTGGAAAGCTTCATTTTCAAAAACACATCCCTACAAAGCTCAATCTAATACTTTAATGAGTTCTTCAATTCTGAAATTTCTAGAGGGCATGAACAAATAGCTATTTTCCAATTAATTATCTACAGGAAATGTAGCTCCAATGAGATTCTAGAATGATCAGAAATAATAAAAGCATCCACTGCTGACAGTGTTTTCACTGAATTAGTGGAAGAAATAATAAGGAAAAATAGTATGTAGTAATAATGAGTAGCAATAGGTAAAAAAATTACAAATTAATTCTGGCATCCTACAATTCGGAAATCAGGTCTAGTAAATACAAAACTACAGGAGCATCTTCTTACTACAGCAGCTTTTAAAATTTTAACTGAATAAATAGGGGATGCATAACAGACAGTGACACATATTCACTCACTGCTAAAAAAGCTTTTAAATTCATAATGATTCAGGGAAGGAGAAGAGCGTGCCAGATTACACAGTTTTCAGAAGGAAAAAAAACCACAACAAACTAATGACTTCTGAAATAGTCCTTTTATCATGGCAGGATATTAAAAATCACTTTTATATATTGAGACAGCACAACTGCTTGTTTATGAAAATTGGTGTGTGAGAAAATGAAAATTAGTCTCATGTAATACTGGTAAACAATGTAAACAATGAGGAAGAATTCCCCATCCTTGATACTCTTTTAACTTGACCATGAAAAAAAATAATGGCTTCATTATGTCATTTTCTGAATGGGATGAATCAAGCAGATTGAGCAATTCCTGCTGGTGAGCTGCCTGCTTTGGGGTCTGAGAATATTCTGCAGGCTCCAGGAAAGAATAAAGCAAAGTATGATTTCAGATCAAGAGGGCAGCAGTTGGTAAGATGAAGAGATATTAAACAGGTTACTGATCAACCAAAAAATATCAGCATGTAAAATGCCAAGGAGGAGCAATAATTCATAACAATTTGGAAAGGAGATTAAGGCAAAGATTCAAACCAAGAAGGCCAATGATATTCTTTATATACAGCATGTGAGACATGGACACCTATGAAAATGGGAAGAAATGTAAAAACTTTTATTAAATAGGGCTCGAGGGTGAAAGGTTGAAGACAAATTCCAAAACAACATATCATAACATGAAGAACTAAGCCTAGAAAACAGATACAATCCTACTGAATCCCTAAGCAAGACTTACAACAGGGGTAAGACAAGACTAACATCCCTGGAATCCTATGTGCCCATGGCAACAGCTGCAGACCCAACACAAACTGCTCTTGAAAGTAAAAACTTGCAAACAGGAATATCTGCTCTCTAGGCAGATTTTATTCATGGTTTCAAAGGCAAGCCTAATGGACCAGAACTCATTGGGCTACTTACTCAGACTTTGCTCTAGGTCTAGAGTATGGATAAAGCAATCACAGAATGCCTAAGGATTTGACACTTTTTGCTTCATTAAACAAACTCAATTTATTAATTCAGCTGAAGATAATTCCTGATATTCTTACATTTTAACTACAAAGTTTGAGGGAGGCATTCCTTTGACCAACCTTCTGACACCTAGAATATAAACATGTAGCCTAAGCTGGATGTTCTTGCCTAGGGGAGAAATGTCCATCTTTAGTCAACAGAGAAAGGAATAAAAGACACCTCCAGAGCAAGTCTAGTGCCAGCTTTCTTGACATTACTGTGGCTGGTTAAATATTCAGTAATATAAGGCTATCTATAAGTTAAGATATAATACCTAACAACTATATATAAGCATGGTTTGCTTATAAAAGTCTTTCTTCAATTTAAACAGCATTCTAAATTCCAGAAGACTTTCTTGAGCACAATCACACCCTAACTTGGGTTATCGCATATTGTTATAATACATTGGCTCAACACTGAAGTATCTACCATTCTACTGTGTTCTTACCATTAGACAAAATGTGCAGCTCTTTGGTTATCTGCAATATTAACTCGTTCAATAACAAATTTTTGTCTGTGGCTCAGACCTTTTTCTTATTTTTTATTTTAGAAACCTTTAACTTTGGCATGGATCCAGTATCCCGCAACAATATTGTGCTACATTAAAAGCAGAACTGCAAATTCAGCTGAAAACAGTTCCCCTTCCTGAACACAAGCTGACATTTCTAAGGCAAATCAAAAGCTAGTGCTAAAATATTCCACAATTACTCAGCAATTTATGTTGGCACCAAGAACAAAGCAATTTTTCCAAATGTAAAACTGAAGGATGCTATCCAGCAAGAGATGCCATGTGAACTTTGTATTGCTGGCTGAAGAGATTCAAACTACCTACACTGCACATGCAGTGCTGTAGAAGTCAGATATAGTGATATGTCAGTGAATGCTCTTTGATTATGTCAAAATGCACAGCTATTTCTGCTACTTGTTCTCTTCCTACACTTCTTCCATCTCTTGGTTTCACTTATCTGCTCGGTCTAGTGCTTTAGACTTCTGTCTGTTGAAGACTGAAAACTCTTCCTTATAAATGCCTACCTATGCAGAGCCCTGACCTGGCTGGAGTTTTGAGACATCCAGCTAAGAAAACCCACAGTACCAGTAAATTACAAGAGCAAAAGTCTAAAGTGGTTCCCTTGTCCACTCTTTAATCTTCAGAGCCCACTGACACACGCCACCCTCCACACCTTCCCTCCAGGACATGGGCTGCTTTCAAAAGAACCATCTGCTCTCAGTTCTGAAGGCATTTCTATTAAAGCATTGCCTTTTTTTAGAAATTAAAAGAACTTGAATCACAAATAATTTTATCTGTGTCCTTAAACTTCTCATCAAACCAGCCAATAGGTTCAACAAATAGAGCATGTAAGTATAAAGCCAATAACATCTGTCAGGGACACTCAGTAGGATACTCAAAATCCTAGAATTGAAACACAGGATGATTTAGGTCTGATAAGAGCTTCTTGTTGTCCAACCTGAGCCTCCCCTGGTGCAGTTTGAGGTAACTTTCTCTTATCCTGTCACTGCTTTCCTGGGAGAAAAGGCTGACCCCCACCTGGCTATGCCCTCCCTTCAGGCAGTTGTGGAGAGCAGTGAAGTTCCCCTGAGCCTCTTCTTCTCCAGACTAAACACCCCCAGCTCCCTCAGCTTCTCATCATCAGACTCATGCTCCAAACCCTTCCCAGCTCCACTGCCCTTCTCTGGATCCACTCCAGCCCCTCAATGTCTTTCCAGAACTGAGGGCCCAGAACTGGACACAGCACTCGAGGTGTGGCCTCACCAGTGCCCAGCACAGGGGAACAGCCACTGCCCTGCTCCTGCTGGGGACAATATTGCTGATTCAGGCCAGGGTGGCACTGCCCACCTGGACACACCCTGGCTCATTTTCAGCAGCTCTTGACCAACAGCCCAGGTCCTTTGCCCTGAATCACTTTCCAGCCACACTGCCCCAAGTCTGCAGTGATGTATGGAGTACTTAACCACAATGGCCATGGAAATTTAAAAGGTTATAAAGCCAAGTCACCACAGACATGAAAAAGAAAATGTGTATTTATGTATATAATATGGGGGTTTTAAAGAAGTCATGAAGATTTTAGACGGAGAAATTACTGCTTCTATCAGTTCTACTAAACCCAACAGATAAATTTCACTCCATTACATCCAAGAGGCTCCACTTCTCAATGTCCCTTCCTGCTCTGAGAGATTCCAGCATGAGTTACCTCACATTATCTATTTCTAAAATAGGCCTGAGACTATACATCACCTTCGTAAAACTGGGCAGTTTTCCTCACTCTCTGATAACACTTCTAAATGGAAGCTACTTTCAACTACCTAGAGATGTACATTGACAAAAAATGCATTTCATCAAGACTCCAGTGGAAAAAATTTACTACTATTTTAAACCTATTCTTTCTGTTGATCAATAGAGTCTTGACTCTTGGAAATTAATAAAAGCAACAAACTGTGTAAGCATATAGATGTCCAGAAGTAACTCTATTTTATGGAATAGCTCTTATAAAAAAAGGAAAACAAAAAAGCCCCAAACCAACACAAACTCAAATAGGTTGAACATCAGCTACAACACAATTTAAAATGTCTGATGAGAAAATGGTTAATTACTTCCAACTGAATTTATTTTCTGCTTTAAAACTTGAAGTCAATTTGATGATATAATACATAGTAATATTAAACATCTCTTCAGAAGAGTCTCACACTAGAACACAGTCTGACCAGTTAAATAAGACTGTTTAACAGTGAAAAAGAGAAGGCATTTCTTGAGCATTACATTGTGGGCACCCCTTGTATTAGGTCTGTAATCCGCATAAATTTCTCAAGCACTTGACACCTCTACCAGTATCTGCTGAAAAATCAAAAGAAACCCAAGAATAAAATAACACAGGCAAGGAGTGAAACATACACTGCTCTCATCCAGCCTGTTCCAGCCTGTTAACATTTTCAATTTTCCTTTAATTCCAGGGTGACAGAAACAAAGATTAAAAATCAAGGAGGGAAGAAAATGCAATTTCCAACCTCCAAAATCTCGCAATTTCAGAAATGCTATTCATCACAAAAACAGTGGTCCCCTCCACCATTAAGGTTGTTTTTTATGAACTCCAACTTGAAAAGACATTTCCTTTGGAAGTAGTAAAGCATTCAGAGGTGAAAGCATTAGCATGGACTGCTTGGCTTATGTTGGAACAGTTAAAACAACACCAAAACAAAACATACTGCAGGGCTCTGAGCATGAAGGGCATCTTATTTCTTTCCTACTGATTTGTTGCAAGAGTAAAGAAGTGGTTTGTGGTTATCTGCTGGGAAAACCTCTCTGAATATTCCTTAGAGTGTAATGCCAGCAGACACACGGATACAGCAGGCTGAACTCATCCCTGGCACTGTGCTCTTGGCTAGTCTTCTGCCTGAGTGTGGTTTCTGGATTCTGTTATGAATTTTGTCCAAGTAAAAACAAACAAAAATGTCTCTGCTTTGTTACAGCACTGTCATAAAGATTGAATGTACACATATATCCTGAGTTTTGACACTGCAGAAAGAACATTTCACACTCAGTGACAATGCACTGCAGTTCCTAGACATCTGAACACTCAGTTTCAGTATGTTGTCAAAGCTGTTTAGAAGTTCTCACTTTATAGATGCCCCAATTTTTTCATTGCCATCAATCTGCAAGCTTTCTTAGAGATTTGTGGGGGAAGGAGGGACTTCACCCACTTTGATGTATGATTACTCCTTAAACACTTCAGCACATTTGCATTTGGTTTCCCCAGGTAATCTCACAAAGTTGCTTGCTAACTCAAACCTGGGGAAAAGCAAACACAGTCCAACCAGAAGATTTGGTGAAACAAGCAGGAGGGCTAAATGGAGGCACACTGGTTGTGACACACTGGGAAGAATTATCAGATCCATCTCCAATATCAAATACTCTGCCTAGGGAGACATTACACAGTAAAAATTCTTCCAGCTATCTAGGAAGAAAGATGTGAGATTATGAGAGATTAAGAAGGACAAAAAAGGGAATTGTTTTTAAGAGAATGAAAAAGGAGTTCATAATATTCAGAGTATCACATAATAGGCACTTTTACACAGAACTAAAAGCAAAATGCTGAGATAAAAGCTCAGGGCCTTTGAACAGAATATCTAAACTAGAATATTCATTTTTATTTTTAAATGGAGAATTCAAAACAATAGAAGCAATAAAATTCTGTAAAATGTGGAAGGGAATCCACTAAAGGATTCAGCCACTTGAGTCACATTTCCTTTACTAGCCATTGCCACAGCTTATGGAATATGCACCCCACTCCAGGTAATTTTAAGCATGTCTTTATTGTAGCAGTAAACAAAGCCAGCTAAAATCCACCCAGCTTCTCACAGTAATAAATCTCCTTCGGAAAGCCAAAAAATAGAAATGTGAGCACTGGAATCCTAAGAGGAGACAATACATGACATATGGAAAGACAAACGCCCTGGGCTTTCAACAGTCTAAAACTGAAAGAATTGGAGAAGGCAAGGTTTCAAATTAAGAAATTAACAAACCTCTGTGTGGGGCTTGGATAGAAAAGAATGTTCCAGATGCAGGAAAGTGGAGGGAAGTGTTTAAAATCAGGCCATATATAAAACTCAGTGATAGAAAGACTAGGGAAGTATTAGAATATTGCCCAGCAAAGCTGTGATTCTCCATTTGCAGAGAAAACCAGATTTCTGTCAAAAATGTGTAAGAATAGCTTGTCTCATCCTAGGGAAAAGGAATAAGTTATGTAGTTCCTTCATGTCTTTTCTAGACCAATTTCACTAAAGACCACAAAACACAGGGATTCTTACTATCTTTTACTACCTTCTGCAAAATTTTCACAAGTCAGGGTCTAACAGATTCTGCCAACATAAGACCTGAAATGGAGCTCTCATTTATGTTACATTAAACTATCCATAATATTGAATAAATTGCTTAACCCTGGGTCCCCATGCAATGGATAATGAAATCCTCCTTTTACCATCTGAGGCACAGATGGAACCACAGCATCCTGAGCATAGCAAATCCATGTGCTGTCAGGACAATGCTCCCACACAGAAAATATTATTTCCTTTTGATTTGGGCAACTTAAAACAGGAAAACTAGCCAGGCCAAAACCTAGTCTCTCCTTAGATCCTTATGCCACTATAAACACTTGTAGTTACTATTCTTTATGCTCATTTTGACACGAGGTTTCCTTAGAGAGTGAGTTTTGGAGTTCAGTGTAATCCATGTTTTAAGCACTGGAGATAGCACCAACTATGCCAGCTCTGGGTAATGCTCCATCTCCTGTCTCCACCAACATCGTCCTTGATCAGGACAAAGTTCTCTAAACTCTGAGTAATGCTTTTCTCACATATGGCAAACATCCCACTGGGAGCCTGTTGTTAAAGTATCAGCTTCACCATAAGGATGGCATCTGACTTATCAATCCAGTTACATTTTTTTCTGATCCTACTTACTCTGGTTTTCCTCTCATCCTCTGCAAATTTTTCTTTAGTACCACAATCTACAGCAGTGGGATTCAGGTTTGTTATCCTAATCTTTGCAATTTATTTAATCCACCTAGAAACATGTGAAATTTATGCATAAAACAAATCACAGACAGGGAGTAATTTTGTTACTTCATTGCAAATATAAAAAGTTGAGCTAGTTTAATAAGATTCAGATATAATTATGGCATGAATATTGAAAATTTTGATGCAATTAGATTCAAGATTATTTAATTCAGGCCAAGTGGAATGTAACCACAACACAGGGGAAATGTAAGTCACTGTGCTGCAGCACCAGGCAACACAAGCTATTAACCTAGCACCTAAGAGCTGAGATTATTTAAGAGTTAAGGTTGACTCAATGGATGCTGATGATTGGAATTACTGCTGCTGAATGGAGGAATGGTGCCCTCCACCTCCTCCAATATTCTAGATACAATTCAGGCTTTTGCAGCCTCCTCACTGTAATTCTCTGCATATATACTTGTGTTCAGGACTATGTCAGAGCAGATATAATTTCTCCTGCAGTGAAGATTCCAGGGCAAGATTTTGAAATGCAGTCCAATATTATCTCTTGGGGTGCCAAGATACTCCATCCCAATTCTATTTAAATTACACTGAAATAAAAATTATTTCAATGAGTGCACTTATTTCAATGAGAACCACATGATAAAGTCTTCATCAAGAGCTGAACAAAGTCCTACAAAGACTTTTACAGAAGTCAAATAGTCTGACCCATGTAATGGCCCACTGGTGCAAATATAATTACTTAAATGTATGAAAATATATATGTACATAATGACTTATGGGATTGCATATACTTCTGCTAAGACACAAAGAATGCAGCAGCTTTTACAGTAAGATTGGAAGTTCAGGTATGTATTAGTATGTTTTATCTTAAGCTTTTGTCACAAACTAAGGAAATTGGAATACCGAAAGATTTCTTCCTTAAAACCAGCACCAATCATACTGTGACCATCAGATATCTAAATGTCATAACAGCCTGCAGTAATTTTCTAGAAGTTGGAACTGGCAGATGGATATAAAATTATTAAAAGCTTTAAAGGCCAGCAGAGTAAGCTATCTGATATATTTATCGTAAAATAATATGTTTTGCACAGATTTGATCGCAAAAACTCCTCTGTACATTTGCTGGAACAAATAATCTCATATTTTGTACTGTGCCAGTATGAAGAGCAGTTTGAGGAAAATAAACAGAAGCTTGTTTCTCAGAGACAAGTTTTTCCTTATATTGGTTGCATTTATATAATTGTCAAAACATTCTTCAAATCTGAATATGTTCTGTTTTCATTACTCAAGCAGAAGGAAAAGGGAAACAAGTATGGAACAACAATTACAGCTTTCTCTTTCAACTCCTCACCCCTTTAAAGCACACAAAGCCAAAACCAGTTCTTGGAATACATTTGCAAATAGATTGCCTCTTCCAATACTTTTCATGAAACTACACTTTTTGTTAGCTATTTCACACTGTAGCATTTATAATTATTTATCCTCTCTGCAATCAGAATGTAAACTAATAAAATGTCTATTTTGGCCTATCAGATATCATAGAGTGCTTGCTCTGCTCAAGAAATTAAATGCAGTGGAACTGAATGCCTGACAGCTGATTAGGCTCATGTTTCACAATTTATTGAAATAAATAGAATAGAAGGAAAATATGGACAAATTAATTTTAGTTCTAAGACCAAGTTTATACAGATATATCAATAAGACTACAGTAATATAAAAAGCATAATTAAACTATAGGTGGAAAGTCTGATATTATTTTCAATTATTAGAAGGGGCACCAAGCCTAGAATAGAGGCTGTAATTTTGACAAACTTTGATACCAGTTATTTTCATTTATTAATCAATAGCAAGCTTTATTAGGCTTTCCATAAGTTAAAAAAAAAAAGAAGAAAGACAACAACACCACCACAGAAAAAAGAAAAAAAGGGATTTACATTAAATCACATTTCACTTCTTGTAGTGAGATTGCTACACTGTATCACTCTTTATCTGCCCCTTGAGAGTGATTGATCCCACATTTAACATCCTTAAACTCTGCCATTCATTTTCAGTGAGCTTAGGATAGAACCTTAATTGTGAAAGCAACAAACCTTGGAAGTCTTCGCAGCCAATAATGAAATTTGCAAGGATGGGACTGGTTTGTCAGCATGAAGTGTTTTAAGCTCTTATCAGAGATGAGCCACAAGACTTCCTTCAGTCAGAACAACGCAACAAATACATTTCAATTAAAACCAAGCAAATAAAAAAATAGAAAAGAAAAAAATTAAAAGAAAATTGGATATAAAGGAAATTTAAATTATGGGCATCTAGAAAAAATGGACACTAACAAAAGGAAAAAAACAAAACCTCTCAGAGGCCTATCAAAAGCAGAGAGAAGACCTATACTACAGGGTCAGTGTGAACTTGGGCATTGTTGCTTCGAGTGCTCTGAAACATTTGTGACCAATTACTTTCCATGGAATCACTGAATGCCTGAGGTAGGGAGAGCATCTGGAAATTGTGTTGTCACTCGTTTGCTCAAGCAGGGCCACCTGGACCAGGCTGCACAGCACCATGTCCAGCTTTGGAGTGTCTTCAAAGATGGAAACTCCACAACCTCTTGAGGTAACCTGTGCCAGTTCTCAGTCACCCACTGTCTATTCAAATTAAAATTTCATATTAACGCAGAGGCACGTTTCTTACTGACAGTATTGTTGACAACGCTTTGTGTAAATAAACAGAAAATGTTTCTTCTCAAAAGAAACAAATTTTTTAAAAAAGCATGTTCTGAAACACTCCCACTTGCAAATGAAGTTTTTAATATTTAAAGAAAAAATGATGCTGTAATTTTTTCCTGCATCATTACCCCAAAGTCAGAAATCACATTAAAAGAAATTTGACTTTCACTGAATCAGAGAGCACTTTTGGATGTTGGGGTACTGTGAATACGAATTTTCAATTAACAATTGTTGTCTTATATATCAAGAGCTCTCTTAACACTGTAGTACAAAGATTCCATATCACCAGAGTTTCATACCTCCTCAATGTATCTTGCAGGCAGCTCCTCTAAGCACTGACTGTTCCTGGTCCTTGCAGCAGCCATCTGACTCCAGATCCCACCAATCCACTCTTTTATACCACTTGTTCTTATTGGCTACAGGTGTGGCCTGTTAAGATCAGGCCTGCTCCTAATTTTAGTAATTGGTCCAGCTGCAACTTGTTGGGGGATAAGATTACATTCTATACCACCTTCATTTACCCATACTGTGTCCCCCTACAAATAATATATTAAAAAAGAGAATTGTTAAAATCTCAATACTAACATTTTTCATTAAGAGGCCGCAGGAAAAGAGGAAAAAAGTTCACAGGAAATATTCTGAACACATCTAGATCAAGTCAAGGACACTCTTTACAACTTGGGTCCACAATTCTCATGGCACCTCCTCTCCAGGCAGTGTGCTCATATTCTACCACAAGGACTTTTCAAGGGGGGAGAATGGCCATTGGTTCAGCTTGAGTTCTCTTCCTTTTTTCTTCATGCTCAGAGCCATTTCCACCATTTCCTCCCTAATCTCTCATTCCCTTTACCCTATTGGAAACACTCTAACCCAACTGGTTTAATCTCTTTATAGACAGTCCCCATGAAGAACATCTGTGGAGGTTTGGCTTTGTCCCAAAGTCTCTGCTAATTTTGTGCCCTACTGGAAGACTATTGCGTGTCTCTTATCCCCTCAACTACACAGAGTATTTCAGTTTTTATTTATATTGTGTCCTTTAGGTTAGCAAACTGAAAATATGGGCTTAGGATTGTATTTTCACAAGTCTTCTACTTAGATAAAGCATTTACATGCCTATTTATTCAAAATCCATGTTAAATTTCAAATCCATAAGTTTGTGGAAGAAAAAGGTTTTTTCCAACTTTGACAAGGAATAGTTTCTCTTCTGACAATAAAGTAAACAGAAAAATCCTAATGTTTGTCTCCTGTTTTTCTGATCTGCATCTCAAATTGAGTAACATTTCACTCAATACAAAATCCCACTTAAGCTGCAGTAACCATCTTACTTTACTGTACTGCTTATCTGCTAACCTGCTGCTAAAAGAAAGGTTCGCTCAACCTAATCCTCTCATCTTTGAATCATGATAGGATATCAAATCTCAAACCAGTCAGTTGAAAACCTGAAATAATTTACAATTGAAAATGCTTCTCTGCATACATCATTTTCTCCTCGGAGATCAAGGAAAGACAGGCAGAAAGCCAGCCTTGTTTCTAACCAATTATGTCCAAACTAACAGAACTCAAGTGATCTCTCTATGGAGCACATAGGCAACTGTGTGGGGTTTCTTACATATATTTCTGGAGTGAAGAAGACAGAATATTTTTTAACAGGAACTTAATACTTGCTAAAACATTGGTGCAGTTTTTTGCAAAGCCAAAAAAGGCAAAAAGATGTCAACAAAATGCTATTTCTTAAAACAAGCTTATATGCAACCATTGTGTCACCTTCAAAGAATAGGTGTGACAATAACAGAAGCTGAAAGTTGTATTAGAAATCAGCTGGGGAGTGTCATTAGGCAGTTACAGGAGATTTCCCTATAAAATTGGAATTTAAAAAAGTTTCCTTTAAATAAAATAAACTAAAAAAAAAACCAGAAAAAAAAAAGAGAAAAAAAAAGAAAAGACAGAAAAACAAAAGGGAGGACACAGACTAACATAGATAAAATAACCCAGACTGAATGTAAACTAAATTGTTTATATTTGGAAAAGGTCAGAATGGGCTTTCTAGCTTTAATGGCAGTGGTAGGAGAAGGAAAAAGGAGGAGAGGGAACTTCAAGCTCTGTCTGCAGATGTTACCTATCCAAATTTCAACTGGACAAGTCACACCCAGGACATTTCTGTGCCTCACATGTGTGTTACAGCTGGGTGCTCTCTGTTCTGAAGGGCCTGATCTGGCTTGACACAGCTACAGTGCATGTCCTTAGCCAAGCATCCATTCATTCCATCCCACCTGGAGAATCCCTGGATAGCAATGCCATTTCCATACCTCCCACCATAGGCAATGCCATGCTTGTCAAGCATAAAACATGCTGGAGAGGTATCCATACTTTAGGACAAAACTCATTTCTGCAGATCTGTTAGGGCAAAACTGATACTACTCAGGTGTTTTGAGTGCTGATCAGCAAGGTCTCAATGGAATTCTAAAAATATAAAGTGGGAAGATAGAAAAAACCTCGAATCTACAATATCAGCAGTTACATCAATGAGGAGGGACAATTTTTACATTTTTTATCCAAAATGCATGAACTCAGAAGTATACAACTGCTGACTTAAAGCAGACTTGTTTAAATAATAATCCAATTTTAGAAACCTCCCTTTCTAACCTAGGGATGGCTTCACAGCTTCCTGCTTTACTGGGTTTAAGATTCCCTTGGTTGTAAAGATTTCTTTAAGCTGCTTCTCTTCATGAGCAATGCACTACAATGAAATCATTTCTCTGCAGTATTTTTTCAGTGAAAAGGTCCACAAATTGATTTTTCACCCTTTGCCCTCCCTTTCAAGATACAAATTCAAATATAAACATGTCAGACTATCACTGACAGTGTATACATCTTTTCACTCCAGTGACTTCATAAAGAGGCAACATATACGAGTATTAGACATGCATTAATAATAAAACCTACACGAAGAACTTAGAGAAACATTGTGAGCTTTCATAAAATTTCAAATAAAACCTCTCCAAATCTTGAACGAGAGCCCACTGTACTAAAGTGGGAAGATTGAAACTATTTCCTCCTTCTGAAAATGATAGAAGGAGTTAGATCATCTGTTCTATGGGAATCCCAAACAAAAAAAAAAAAAAAATTTCACAACCATATTGTTAACATTTTAAGATTTTTATAAATTTTCTTGCACTGTGCATGTTCCATACTCAAAATACTTCAACCTGCCCCTATATTGCAGGTAAGAGTGCAAGCTTGGAGAAAACCAGGGCATAAAGTATTAAAACACTTCATAAATTTAAAGAAATTCCTTGAATGACACCTTGAAATGAAGGCCACAGGTAGAGTACATTCCCTCCAGAAAAAGTACCTGTAACTGTCAGTTCCATTCTGCTGAACTTCCTGACTGCAGCCTGGAGAGTTGATAAAATCTGGTAATGAAATGCCTATTTTTAAGCCAAACAGCTATGACAACAAAATGCTTGGAGATATTTTCAAAATACATGACAACTTTCTTCAAAAATAGAACCATTTGTATTCAAAAGCAAAACCCCCCACATTTAGTTATGGATGACTGGCATCAGATACTTTATTTTAAGGTAAGTGTAAAAGGTAAATTAAGTTTCTATGTTATTTTGCATAAGATTTTTATGGTATAAAAGACACCCCCATTTTATATAGCTCTGAGCATCATCCTAGCAAAGGTGAGTTGAAAATTGGCACTCTGCTTGTTGCTGTAGAGATGGACACAGGACAAACACACAGAGCAGTGGCTTCTCTTTTTTCACAAGCTGTTCTTAAGTTTTATACCCCTAACAAAGCGTGATCTTTAAGTCATTAGTTACATCAAAACAGTTCATTATAATAATTGGACAAAGCAATAGCTTATTGTATTTTATTGGTACAAAGCAATTAATGTCAAGAATTAATTGGCCAGAGTTTACAACAAATTATTAAACCACGTATGCTGCTCACTATCCTCTAATGGCCAATATCCCTTATGTGTCTGTTTTATTGGTTTCCATGCTAACAGCCTTGCTTTCTTCCTTGCTGAGGATAAACCCATATTTTATCAATTTCTTCCTCTGTTAGCTCAGTTGTTTGGCCTGCAGACCAGCTGCTAAGCCTATCTCACTGTGATTTTGGCCAGGTCATTCTCCCTTGAAGACTGACTGAACCCACTTGCAAAAAATGAGGCCATAATAAACAAATATTTGACATTACAGGGAATTGGTATAACTCAGTGTAGCATTTGAAAAGCCATTTGCAGTTCTAGAGCATTTAGCAAATGCAAATGCTAAGTCTTGTTCTTTTCTTGTTCAGAACATGAAGGAGTGACCTGCAGTACTTGTGAAGAGAAATAAGTGAGGCCACAGCTATGGGCAACCACGGCTTCAAAAATATCATGTGCCATAAATAACTATAAGTGGCCCTCTGCATGACCTCCTCTTTTTCCACTTGATATTCCAAATGGTTCCTTGTCTCAAGAAGAGCGTGTATTTCTAACTTGGAGTTTGCTGAAATATTTTCTGATTGCAGCAGCCTGACATGGTCTGAGTTTGACAAATTTTACAGTGTGACACCATACTAAGCTGAAATACACCAGTCATTTCAAACAAACATTCAATTTCATAAGCTAAAGATTGGATTCTATAAGGTTTTTTTCAAGATCGAGCATTTGCATATTTATTAATCTTAGATCAGAACTTAGAGCTCTGTCTGAACTCCAAGCTGTCAATCCTTTGATACACAGTAAAGAGCTCTTTGGTCTCTTCACTCTTTGAACTGCAACAGCAAAATTGAAGATTTCACTGGGATAATTCCTTTCTCTCTTCTTTGAGATTAGAAAGTTATTTCAAAACTTGTTTTTTTTTTAGTTTTTGGGGTTTTTTAATCCTTATTCCTCTTTAAAGCCACCACGCATTTAATCAAGAAAATGTTGATTTTGTTTGAATGCTGATTCCCCTTGAAATACCTCTCCCAGCAGAGAAATACCATAAGAATAGCATTAAACACTTTTTATTGTGAATTAGGAAAATGATTGCAACTGTATCTGCTGTCGTTTAAAAATCCTACAGCTTGTGGGGCTACATATCCTTTCTGGCATATAAATCAATAAATACAGAATTCCAAAATGGAAAGATTATACAGTGTTCCTTTCATGGACTACCAAATTCACATTGTGATACTCACTTGCCTGCCACCAAATTCTATTTTGACATTATTAAATGTTGACAGTATTCCAGAGAGCAATCCAAATTTCTGTGACTGCTTTTAAAAGTTTAAAGACCCCATAGTGCACTGAGGTCCCCAAAAGTCTGTCTGGTTTCCACATTTCAAGCCTTTGGGAACAGATATATGATCCTTTATGAAATATTGAGCATTCCTTTAGTTCTGGCCCAAGATGCTGATGGGAATAATAGCAAACATACACGTGGAGAAGCCTTGCACACACTTCCCTTCACTTTGCTAGTGCACTGCCTCATTCAGATTTCTCTTTTGTTGGCAAACCCCAGCAGCCAAACCTATGCCTTATTAACAGATTCACTGTGGTTTCTGCAATATCACTGCCTGCCAGTAATTGCCCAATCTACAGCAGTAGATGTCTTAAAATACCATGAGCCCCACTGGTATCTAATTATTTACCTGGAGCCAAATTCTGCTGTTAAACCCATGAAAACATTTTCCCAGTACTAATTTTCACCTTACTAATTTTCATTTACTTCCTATGGCAAATAACCAAGCTGCTGATCTTTACTTTCACTTCCCACTATCAATTATTTTGACTCCAGGACAACAAAGGCTATGATTTAGAGGCAAGGGGAGCATATTAAAAACACGCAGAAAGCCTGTTTTTAAAGCATGTTCTCACACCAATACTCTATACCCAAGCATTATTTTAATTGGGTGAGAAAAAGAGAAAAAGAAGGAGGTTTGTTTGACCAATTAGAATTAACTAAGACTTTTCAGGTATTGAAAGGTAGTTGCTATACATTGAAAAGTTTGAAAATCAGACCTTATTCCTTGATATAGGTAATTGCTATTGAAAAAATGCTAATTTCAGGGAAATACTGCACTTCTGCCAAGTGCAGACCAAGAAAAATGAGGTTACAATAATTAGCTATAGGATAAAGTATGAATTATTTACCAAGCTTGCTTTACATGCATAATTCTTAACAGACAAGCATGCAAATCAGATCAGACAATTCCACACAATCATATGATTACTAATTTCATACCAAATTACTTCATCAGTGTCTGTAATTGGATTATTTAGAGCTACAGATCTGATAATATTCTTGTTTACATGTTTTACAGACAGCTAGTACATTTTTGGAGTCTATGTAGATACTCAGTATAGAATTTTAAACCCCAATTTCTATACTTCAGATATAAAGATAAGGCCATATGCTCATAACAAGTATTTTCATCAAACTGTAGAAGAATATCTTCAATTTCTATCTTTCTCTGGTTTGGAAGGCATAAACTGTACTCTGTTACAAATCAGAGTGATTTTTTCAATGGCAGAAAACATAACTCAGTATTTGTTTGATAGAAGGTAGACAGCAAATGCAGAGTAGCCTTTTACTTAAGTACTAACCATTGCTGCCATTAAGCCTTAAGTAACAGCCTTAAGTAAATTGCTGCTGCTGCTGTAGTTGAAAGATTCAGGTAGAAACTTAAGCATCAGTAGAAATTCTGAATATTGAATAGAGTTTTCTTATCTTCAACACACTGTTCTAATTTGTAGTTTCTATGACAACTGGAGCAGCACTAATTTCCTCAAATCAAAAGGAAACATAATTCAATTTTATATTTAAACAAAAACAGACACAATTTTCTTTGAAAGCTGTTCCAGCAGATTGAGCATATATACATCTACATATATATCTCCATTTTAATGTGAAAACTATAGCCATATATATTCCATTTCAAAGATCTAACAAAGCAGAGAAAAGAGCAATCTATTTGAGCAACCTATTTTTTATGCAACATTAGGAAATTTTAGTCAGTACTGAAACCATTGTACTTTTACCTTTTAAAATATTCACTACAAACCATGTGAATTTCTTTAGTTAGATGGAATAAAACAATGAAAAAAAGCAGCAAAAATATTGTGTTTCTTTGTCAAAGAGTTTCCTATACATCCTATATGATTATGAGGCACAGGATCTTTTTTTCCCATACACCTGTTGCTTAAGTTGAACTCTCTGAACCTCACAAAGAGAAGCACAAATATCTATACAGCCATTGTAAGATTATGACTCAGTGTACTGATTTCAGTTATACCAGTCACACACTTGTGTAATGCCTTTTCTAGTAACTCCAGTTCCCTTAAATACATTGTGGTCTTAGGCACAAAAAGTCTAATGGCACCAGAAAAGCACGATGCCAAAACAAGCAAAATTCATCATACCCACTGAAGGTGTTTGTGATTGAAGAAACTTTTATTTTTTGTGCTGTTCCTGTGTCTCTACTTAGCTTTAGCCTTACCCCTTGCTAAGTGTTCTTGCTGTGCCACTGGGCAGCCAGGCAGCCCCCACAAAGGGCAGCACTGGACAGCTGAGGGTCAGGGAATGGGTTCTGCATCACCATAGAGCCCCCCAGCAAACCAGCTCACCTGTCCAGTTTCCCTTCAAATACTGAGGGATTTACATAAAATTCATGTCTGTAAAATCAACATTTTTTCAAGCCACTGCTATTCTGCCAGAAAAATAATAGCTGGGTTTAAAATTGTGTACTGGAAAATAGACTGGGAATTAATTTTCTGATTGAAATCAAAACATTACTGAATCCATCCTTCTTTCTCTAGTAATTCTATTGTCTCAGTATTCCTTTGTGTTAAATTATTTCTTTTCCTTGAAAAGCTCTTCAGAGGGAGCAGGAAATACAAAAAACATCTTGTCAAACACAGTGGAGGAGTGTTGTGATCTGTTTCAGTAGTGGAGATAGCCTTTCTTAGCTTTTTGGCTGTCCCAAGGAAGAGAAACAGGAAGGCCAGTCATCCCAAAAGAATACCGCCATATCACATTTGGAATCACTTCTCCACACAATGGAACACTTCAACCACTTGCTCTGAAATCATTCCTAAGACAGGTCTGGGCAAGCTAAAAGAAAAAAAAAATTTTTGAAAATTTTGAGAACAGATAACAATAAGCACGTTAGCTGGGAAACAAAGAAAAGGAAAACTCACTTATGTTACAAGAACCTGTATTTGTACTTAGGGCCTTCCATTCACGTTAATGGTAAATGCTTCAGACCAAGTAGCCTAAATTTTATCTATTTTTGGCAAAATTAATATAAAACTCCTCTGCCTTACATTCTTCTCGCTCTGCCATCTCCCCATCATTTAATATCCAAAACCAAGAATAGGCTATATGATTATGGTCCACCTTTTTCTCTCATGTTCTACTTCCCACTTGGTGATGATGAGATAACATTCAATTGATTCTTTTTTCTCTGCTTTAATGGACAGAAAACTTGACAAGTGCATTGGAGCATTCTCTCTCCTATATCATGTCCATCCATCAGCCTTATTCCAACTAAAATGGAAAAGCAGCATTTAGCAAGAAACATCCATAAAGTCTTGCCCCTTTCTGTAGCTGCTTGGAGAAGAAACTCTCTGCAAGTGACATTTGTAACCACAGTGTGTCAGAACTACACACTAAACCACAGTGGGAGTCACCACAGCCTCCACAGACACTGAAGTATTTTTTTCCAAAAAAAAACAGAACAAAGAGCTCAATTGATGGAATTTCCATGATTTTACAGATTGTTAGCAATACATACTTATGCTACCATCAAGAACAATCAAAATATGTAAGTATATCTGCACTTGAAGACAGAGTTAATATGGCTATTAAGACTTAAATATTAATCCTTTCCCCCTGTGTAATTCACACAAGCCATAGCAAAATCCACACCTTTCACACCACATACATTGAGCTTTTGAGCCTCAATCCAGCAATGACCTGTTTACAACAGAGGAACTGTCCCATTGATTTTAGGTACACACATTAGATATTTTTTTTATTGGATTGGAAACTTGTAACTTACTTTTGTCAGAAAAATCCCTTTCACTGGTTATCAAATAGCTCTTGGATCTGGAGTTCCTTGGAGAATGAATCAGATAAGGGTTATTACTTGCTCTGGGGAAGAAGGCTGCTGGTTTTGCCTGTATGACATGTAATACATGAACCCAGTTAACACCATTCTAATAATGTTTCCAAGATACACACAAACATTTTGTTAGCATGGGCTTATCTCTGGCTCAAGGCCTAAATATAATTAAGGCTCTAGGCTAGAAATGGAAGAGCTGTCTTTGAGCATTGCAATGGAAACACAATTAATAAGATGGCAGAAATCTTGACAAATATGAAATACAAGAACTAGCCAAGCAATGTTGTAAAGCATGATGTGATTTATTTATGTAACAGCTAATGGAAGGTTTTATACAGCTAAGTCCCTTCCTCAGGAGTCAAAAATAATAAAACTGACTACTGATTAGAATTTGCCACCTTAGAAATCTAAATAAATTAATGTGAAAAGCACAAGTGTTATTAATTACAGTTAAAAGTAACTAAATGCGTAATTTCTGAGATCAATCTATTAAAGGTGATGCTACACTTTATGCTAAACAAATCCTTAAATTCTCCCCACTTCATTAAAAAACTTAATAGTGGAATTTCATAGGCAGGGAAACCCATGACTGTTCAGGAGAGGCAAAGACAAAAATTGAAACTCAAGGAAAGAAACTGTAAAAGGAGTTGTGAAATCAATCGGTCAAATGATTTACATTAGGATAAACAATTTTGCCCAGTGGGAACTTGAAATGAGAGATGACTTTCAGTTGGCACAAATGTTATTCAAAATATATTTCAAGAGCATCAAGGGTCTCCCAAGAATTTTTGTTCCCATGTGGCAGAAGGTCATCTAAATCCCAGCATCATGAGCCAGCATCCTGCAATCCCTGCTCCAAGTGCTGAACCATGTGCTATTTGATGTTTCCCTGATAAATACCAGAAACAACCTCATGCCAAGACCTTTACATCCTGCAAATATGGAGGATTCTTCCTTCTGTCATCCCTTGACCTACTTCACTGGCAGAAGCAACAAGAAGGGGATTTACCAGTGATGCCTTGTGATGGTTCAGTGGTAGAATTCTCACCTGCCAGGCAGGAGTGCCCGCAGGAGTGGGGTGGCAAGAGCTGGGTGTTCCTCTGGCTCTGGTCCAGGGAGTTTTCCAGATGCCTTCTGTCTCATCTGGGTCACCAGAAATTGATGCCTTGTGGAGGCTGACCTAGAACAGAGACTGGACAGAGTTAAAGGATAAAGTAGGGATTTATTAAAAGGCCTCAGTGGATACACCCTGGGCAGTACAAGAGCCCAGCCAGGGATACACCCAAGAGGAACCCAAAATGGTCACAAAATGGATGACCAGTCATGGTGTCTCACACTTTTATAAGTTCTGGTCCATCAGCATATTGGAGTTAATTGTCCAATTATAGCTTTAGCTTATGAAGTCCCATCCTTCTTGTTTCTCTCTCTTCAGCCCACTGTTATTTATGCTCTTGGGCCTGAGATTTGGATCATTTGTCCTTAGTCCCCCGCTAAAGAAGGAATTGTTTTGTCTACCTGCTTTGTGAAGAGAGCTTACTATCCCCTAAAATGAAGCTCAGAGCTACACACTAAGGCAGCACAGAATCTGAAATATATAAAGCTAAAACCTGAGGCATCACCAGACTGCCACACCACAGTGCTGACTGTGGTAGATTTTATGGAAATCAGCTCTTCACCACAGATGCCTTTGTTAGTTGGCCATTACAGCACCACAGAGCTTTTACACAGCCACAGATGAGTCCCCATTTGTGGGAATCAGAAAGACAGAAATCTCTACAGACTCAAGAGGGTTTGATTTGCAGCCTTGGAAGAAGTCCAGATTGATGGGAAAGCAAGGTACACAAACATTGAACAGAGAAATCATAAACTTATGTTTCCATAGTTATAGGTAAGAATATGCCTTAAGTAAGTAAGAAACTGTATTAGACAAGATGAGGAAGGGTTTTATAGTGTAGTAATGTAGTAATGTGATTGTAATAGAATAAGCTAAGAGTTTAGATGTTATAATGGAGACATGTATGTGTACATGTATTCAGACCTTACTGGGCAAAAGTATCCACATTGCAGTAGAAAGAAGTAAAGGTGATAGGTTAGAAAAGCAAAATATACTCTGTGGCTACTGTTCATTGGATTAGAAAGTTATATACGGTCTTGCAACAAAGAACTTGTGACCATCTTAGACTATGGCAAACTCCTTGCTGTCTTACAAATCTCATGGCCTTTGAGACTGATGTTTTCTAAGCAATAAATCGTTCTTAGTCTGATTGTGATCCCATCCCTTTGATTAATATGATGACAGCCACACCCAGTCTCTGTGAAAACAGGATACAAAGTTATCGCCAATTTCACTTTGGAAAATGAGATTTAAACTCAGTTATTTCCATGCTTTAACAAAACACCTGACAGCCACTTTTACACATTTTAAAATCAACACAGAAATTTGTGGTACACAATTAAATAAAGAAAAATTATCACCAACATCGTGAAAGTGGTAGAGAAGAAAACGCAAAGAAACCTCAAGCATTCCAGCTTCCTACTCTTATCAGGCTTGTCCTATAAAAAGGTCCATAAAGTCTGTTTTAATCTATTTGCTTAATTGTTCTAGGAAAGAAAAAATGTATGAAAACTGTTAGAGTGCCATATGAAATCTGGAGTCAGAAAAATCTATACATCTTATCTAGTTCTACAGAAACACTTACTATTGCTCTAAACATAGGAAAAAGAATTTATGATTAAGGGAATTCTCATGAGAAAGTAGTGCAGAGAGCAGAAAGATCTTGAAAATCCAAAACAGAGATTATAAAACTACACAGCCAATTCATAAACTAATAAAGCCATTCCCACCTGAAAGTGTATTTCAACAGTTCTCCTACCTGTCTGCAGCTGTAAATCTATTAAATGGCAGGAAATTCAACTTCTAGGATGCAAAGAGCATATTCTGGCAAGCATCCTTTCTTGTCCTGCATTAGGCAGTTGTTACAGGAGTATTTGCCAGAAGGAGGGTACAGAGGCAGTGTGCTGTTTCATAGCTGTTTGGAAATCACGTACTTTAGGAACCCTTTCTGTTCTGAAGAACTCGGTAATGCTGGGGGTGGAAGAAGAAGCTTAGCCCCACGTTTCAACAGCTGTGTGTTACTTTTTGAAGCAGCAAGAGCATTCTCAGCTGTCTCTGATTGGGAACAAGCTGTAGCTGGACTTTTGCTATTTGGCCCACTGCTCAAAGGAGCCCAGTGTTCTGTTGCTTCATTCTCCATTCTTCGCCTTATGTGATCCAGACAGAACTGAAGCCTAGTGATGGCATTAAGCTTTGCCTCTTTTCAGTGTGTCTACTATACAAAACTGCTGAGTTTTCTGCAGGGTTTTTCCTCTGCTTTTATGTGCACACATATCCCTTTTTGTTTCTGCAGAGTCCAAACTGTCTAAGCAGCCCTCGCGCAGCGAAATGTGGCAGGAGGGAAGTACATAGCTACGCTATGTCCGAGACATTCAACACAACAACACAGTGGGATCGATGAGGAAGGAACATGAAGGACATGATTTTATCCTGGCACATTTTGCTGTGCCAGACATCTCTCCAGGGCTTTAGTCCTTGTAAGGCTGTAATTTGCACGGTGTTGATTCAAGCTTGGAAGAGCCTTGCAAAGAGCGCAGCGATTTGGTGGCGCTTTGCAGCTCATAAAAGAAAGAGGAATGTGCCCCTTGAATGTGGTGCAAATACAAGTCTCAGAGGCAAGCTCCGGGCAAGCTTCATCTCTTGGTGCAGTTCTTGAAGCGAGGTATAGCCGAGAAGCTTTCCCTTTCGATTCAGACAACAAGAAAGGCAGAATGCTATAGCATGTAGTGTTTGGAAGGAAAGTGCATGGCCCAGACATGTTTTGGCAGAAGCAATACTTAGGAGTGCTCTGCAGCCAGCACAGTGGCCTGCATGTGAAGATGACATTTGCCTGGGAGAATGAAAGTGTGACAGGATTCAAAAGGCCAAGAATGAAGTGGCAGAGCACTGGGCTGCTGTGCACAGTGTGCTGGCTGCAAGACAAGCATGGCTGCCACTGCCCTGCCAGCAGAATTCATGGTGGCAGAAGTAAGGAGGCAGTTCAACAAGAGCTATTATTGCTGCTACCTATTCTTCTTCCAGCCCTATGTGGAAAGAGCTGTGCTAACATTCAGGCTCTGAGATCCAAACAAATCAAGGATAGATGTAGCAGAAAAGGCATGGAGAGAGGGCTCAAGTGAGTTTGATGTGCCTTATGAAAGGCAAGGGGAAGGTGCAGTTCTGCACTGGCTTTTACTTCTCCAGCCTTTCTGTATAGGTGCAGCTCCTGGATGTTTGCAATGAAGATGTTGAGAGTGAAAAAATGGACAGAAACAGCAGATCTAGCTGGAAAAGAAGATACAGAGCCGTAGTGCATTGTGATCAACTCAAATGCAGCTAAAACAAGGGGGTACCTCTTCTGTCCTTGCACTTCTGTGGGATCTCTTGCTGCCTGGACTCAGCCACACAGAAGGTTATGTGAAAGTGATTGAGCTGTGGATATTGGGTTTCACAGGGAAGCAGGCAAGGCAACAAATGCTTTCTGTCCTGGCATATCTCTCAGTGTCTGAACTGCAGCTGGAAATGGTTCGCTCTAATGATGGACTCTGCAACTTTGAGAAAATGTGCTGATACATATAGTTGAGAAAGAAAGTGTGAATCACTAGTGTGTTTTGTCTTGCTTCACAAACTGCAAAGGGACTATGCAAGCCAGCACTGGCTTCTCACTGTTGTAGGACTATTTTTATTTTTGCAACCAGCTGCTGGATGTTTTGAAGGCACTTGGGATCTGTGAGACTGAGAGGGCAGGATGAAACATAGAGCTTGAGAGAAAATGCGTATCTCCAGGGAGGTGGATGCAGTTCAGTGTGTGCAAGTTACATGTTGAGCAGCTGATCACACAGAAAACCTTCTAAAAGGAAGAGGCCATGCTGCAATTGCCTTTTTTTTGCAGCTTATAAACTGCTCAGCCAACAATGAAACGATTCCCCTTCCTTCTGTGCCACATGCAGGAGGCCATTCTGTCAGTCTCCAAGAGCCAGGATCCATGGTGGAGCTCTTCCCTGCACAGCCCCAACACGAATGGGTCAGGGCTAGTGAAGTGCTTGCCTTTTTCCTGGGCACTGTCAGTGCTTGTCAAAAAGAAACACATGATGGCACTGTCTGCTCTCAAATGAGGGAAACATAGCCAGCCCAGCTCGGAAACACACCGAGCGCAGAGCCCAGTTGCAAACGTCTCAGCTCTCGAATCTACTGTGCAGAAAAAAAGATTTCTCTCATCTTCCCCTTCTAAATGGAAGATCAGAGAAGATCTTCTTTACACCACATGCAAAGGAAAAAACGAACTCCTTTGCCTTAACAAAGCTTTTCGCCCCAAGTCTGCTAACAGACTTGAAGACATCAAGCAAAAACAGAGCTCACAAAAGTGCCAGCTGAGAAAGATGCTTGCTAACTACAGTTTCAACTGCACCCATTAAACTATGAGCACACACCTGCTATGGGCACTTTCTTCTCAGCCCTGGGTACCATCCTAAGCTTTCAGTTTCACACAGTCAGGATCCAAACAGAATGGCAAGAGGGAAGGCGTACACATGGAAGCTTCATTCTTCTCCATATATGACCTGGACAGCACCAAAGCCCAGCTGTGGCATTCAGCTTTGCTGCTTCTCAGCACGTCTACTCTACAGAACTACAGTGTTTTGTGCATGGCTTTTTCTCGGCTCCAGGTACACTCATGTGTTTTCTGCTTGGAGCTTTCACTCAGCAATATGTGGCAGGAGCAAAGCACATGCTGGGTGAGTGGTTCTGTGTCTGAGGCATTCAACACAGCAATAGAATCAGCAAAAGGACTATGAAAGCCAGCAGTGGCCTTTCACTGTTGTAAGACTTCTCTTTTTTTTTTTTTTTTGAGTGAACTCTCTTGCAGTCTTTTTAGTCTCTCAGAGCCTGCTAGCAAACATGAAAACTTCAGGCAAAAACGGAGCTAACAAAAGTGCCAGCTAAGGAACATCTTGCTGCCTAGAATTTCAACTGCACTCATAAAACTACAAGCACACACCTGCTATGGGCACTTTCCTTCTCAGCTCTAGGCACTGTCCTAAGCTTTCAGTTTTGCACAGTCAGGATCCAAAAGGAATGATACCACTCACTAATGTTTCATTCTTCTCTGTCTGTGATCCACACAGCACTGAAGCCCAGCTTCAGGGGCCTGTGGCCCAGAGTGGCCAGCTGCCTGCTGCAATTCCACATTGCCTCCCAGACCCAAGCTGCCACTGTGGGAATCCATAAAATCAGAGAGTTTTGGATAAGCTGCAAAAGGCAGGCCTCAGAGACAGCAGAACTGTGATTAGAGCTAAGCAGCAGCCATGAGATAGGTCCGCAGAAAAATTATGTAAAATTTAGAAAAGCAAGGACAAATAGAACCATGGTCTGTGTATTAATGCTTGCCTAGAATAATTCCCTAAGCTACAGAAAAGTTTATCTAGCAAGATATTAGGAAGTTCTAAGCTTAATAATGGAGCTTTGTGTATTGTGTTTGAAGGCTTATAAGCAGGTACTGTATTTGAAATAAGCAGGCATTGTTTTAACCGAAGATACGTGTGCTGATAGTGGTTGGAGTAGGAAATGGTTTGCATTTGAATGGGAGGAGGAGGAAACTAGAAGGAAACAACAGGACAAGGTTACCTCAGGGATTTACAGAGTCACCAAACTTATTTGGCCAAACCTTAGAAGAAATAATGAAACAATTTACACCTGAAGGAGGTTCCCAGATTCTACAGTATATGGATGATTTGTTAATTTCTGGGGAACAAAAAGAGGATGTACAGACAACAACAGTTAATCTACTGAACTTCTGGGGGGAGAAAAGGGTTAAAAGTATCCAAAAAGAAGTTACAATTTGTCGAACCTGAAGTGAAATATCTTGGTCACATAATTGGGAAAAGATACAAGAAATTGGATGCTGATCAAATTCAGGGCACACCTAAAACAAAAACGGATGTAAGGAAATAGCTTGGATTAATTGGGTACTGTAAATTATGGATAGATGGACACACAAAATTGTTTAAATTCCTATATAATAAATTAGTTGA
>VZSJ01003867.1:50523-63765 GCA_013398405.1 Pheucticus melanocephalus | reverse complement strand
AAAAAAGAGTAACATAAGTTGAATATTTCAAAGATTATGGCCCAAATTGCTACCAAATAATGATTAAAAAAGCAATGAAAGCCAATTTTTTCCTCTGTGCACTTGTAAACTTTTGAGGCTTACAGCCATGTGGCTGCAGCTGTGAAGGAATGATGTGAAAAGAAGCAGATCAGATTAAATCAGAGAAAATGAAAGAAAGGATGATGCTTGTGCTTCCCTAGACTACCTATTTCATGTCCAGATCTTGCAGGATTTATACTAGGGAAAAGGCCTGCATGTAAAAAACAGAAAAGGCTCTGTGTGTGTGTCCCTATTTATTATTATTGTTTTCATTAAATATTATAGTGAGTGAGCCCAGTGCTATCAATAATCATGGAAATAGTTTTGCACTTAGAGCACATCAAAAGCTTGCTCAAAGCTGGTTTTTTTTTTCAATGGAAAAAAACATTCTTAAAATTCTGCTCAGAGAATGGAAGCCAATGTATAAGTTTCATGAATTACACAGTCAGAGCCAAGAATTTCTCATGAAATATTGATGAATCTTGAGTAAAATGGAGAAAATAGCAGTCTTCATATAGACACAGAATGGTAATTTTTGTACCATTGAAGTCCTGTATGTACTGACATTCTGTCTACCTCTTCCTGGCCTATATTCAGCCAAAGTTCCTCATGTTGTACCAGAGAACAACATTCCTTGTGGGAGTTTCACCTTCTCACATCCGAGCTGATCTTATTCCAATATCTTCTGAAACTTGATCTCACAATCTTTGGATTTTTCTTCTAAATAGCCTCACAGTGCCAAGAGTATTTAGTTTTATCTGCCACTGTGCTACATACTACTCATGCTCTAACTTTTACATTTGCCTTTAAGAGTAAATTGTCCGTCTTTATGTTTTTTCCCAAAACACTACCTTCTACTTCCAGGGCTGAAATACTTAGTGTTCCCATGCTTCAAGTCAATTTAAGCCATTCCAAATTTTGTTCTCCTACTGCTTTTTATTGACTGTTCCTAATTCTTACATAAGTGCATTTCAAGGTCAGTTTAACAGTTTCTCAATTCCATGTTACATATCAGACAACTGCAGGACACAAAAATGTATGAAGCTTGTATTTTATTGCTTTAGCTTCAATGGATTGCAGTGACTTTCACTCCAGTTCTTTGAAAAACTTTGGTAACTCAACTGAAAGCTGTCCTTTAAACTGCTGTCTCTCTTGGTGGGGAAAAATATGATAAACCCAAGAATCTGGGAGTTGCATACTAAGTTAACATCTGTAGTACAGAAATTGCTATTAAAAAGTTAAAAAAATACATGGGAAATGTGACTGGCATGGAAAAATTATTTATTCATGTATGTACATAAAATATTAGCTTGACTGAGGAAACATGGGAAAAAAAAGGAAGAAGGAGAAGAAGATGACTTTTGGGAGTTCCATAATGCCATCAGCCTGTGTGTGTATATTGCTGGTGGCAGCAGCCATTGTTGCAGTGTGTTTTCTTTAGTTTTATTGGCATGCTCACTGTTTAATTTGTGATTTTTACAATTCCTTTGTATTGTCCTCCCTCCCCCTGCCTTTGGAGGGGCACCGGTTCCCCATTTTGTATCTCATGTTTCTAAATTTAGACTTGCTCCTTCATTGTTATTTAGTTCGGCGATGTGTCAGTCCTTCTGTTTGCTACCCAGCCACTCCCTCCCAAGCTCCAAACCTCTCCCCTCCCCAGCTGTCAATCCCTCCTATCCCTACCCTTTTCCCCAGAACCTTCCTTACTCCTCCTCCCTATAGGTGTCAATCCTTCCCCGAACCTGCCCTCTCTTCTAGAAAATTCCCTGTCACTTTTGTATCCTTTAGAATCCCATTGCTTTACCCAAGTTATTCCTCTCCCCAGTGCTCCTTCATTGGTTCAAGTATAAAATGCCCTGCCTCAGATCCCTCCCTGACCATGCCCCTATTGGTTTGTTGCCCCAAACCCCTCCTCCCAAGACATGTTATAAAAATCTTTGTAAAGGTCAATTCGCGGTCTTGGGCGTTTGGAGTCCCGAACTTGAGGGGATGTCACCACCAGAACTTGAGGGAAGCTACCACAAAATAAAGCTACCCCAGAACTTTAGGGAAGCTACCACCAAATAAAGCTACCCCAGAACTGGAGGGAGGCTACCACCAAATAAAGCTACTCCAAAACTCTGGGGAGGCTACCACCAAATAAAGCTACCCCAGAACTTGAGGGAAGCTACCAACAAATAAAGCTACCCCAGAACTTGAGGAAAGCTACCACCAAATAGAGCTACCCCAGAACTTTAGGGAAGCTACCACCAAATAAAGCTACCCCAGAACTTGAGGAAAGCTACCACCAAATAGAGCTACCCCAGAACTTTAGGGAAGCTACCAACAAATAAAGCTACCCCAGAACTTGAGGAAAGCTACCACCAAATAGAGCTACCCCAGAACTGGAGGGAAGCTACCACCAAATAAAGCTACTCCAAAACTCTGGGGAGGCTACCACCAAATAAAGCTGTCCCAGTTCCACCCCAAGACCTGTGCTGCTGTTTTCTTGTTCTTGCTCTGGGCTATCCCTGGTAGCTGGGGTCTGCAGAGCTTGCAGGGGGTCTCTCCTGCCCCTGGTGTCACCGAGCTGGGTCACCCTGATTGTAGCGCACCACGACAAGCCATGACAGGAGCCCTCCTGGTGCAGATGTAGACTTAAGCCTGTTTTGCCTCACCTGTTCGTGCTTTGCCAGCCCAGCATTCCTGGCAGCAGGCATCATGTGTAACTGTCATGCCTGAGCTGATGCAATTTGGGTGAGTGCCCCACAAATCATAATAATTGCATGCTTGGTTTATGTGCTTGTTCGGAATATTCCCTATGGAACTAGAAGATACCACAACTCATAATAATGGTACAAGTCAATGTTGCAGAGATCAAGGAAACTATTTGCTTAGCATTTCTAACAATCACGTTTATTATTACATTGTATGGGATGTGTAATCCAAATATAGATCCAAATATGGCCTAAGGAATGGAAACAAGCTAGCAAAGGAGAAATTATTACAAATGTCAAAGTGCTTTCAAAACTGTCTGCAGTGGATGGAGAATCTCCAAAAGGCTGTTAGGCTGGAGTTTTTTTCTCTCCTAATCACTTACCCTTGTGTAATGGACTTGAATGTATATTGGGGGAATGAAAGATTAATCAAACACATTTTCTCTCTTTTCTTCAAAGCAGTTATTTTTGTGGGTCTTCCTTGACCCATTTCCACTTGCAAGTTGCATCTTCAGGCAATGAATGCATGCCAGTAATATTTCAATGAATGCCAAGCTGAGCATAAGTGTTATTCTAGAAGATGATAAAGGACTTTCTTTCATTTTCCTTGTCTTTAACTTGACTGGAATGCTGGAAAAGTACCAGACTGAAGAGCTGATATGGAGCTGACAAAATAATGAATCACCATTTCCAAGTGTATTAAATTTTAAGAATTAAGAATAACTGCTTGATTCCCTCTTCTAGGGAAAATGCAGCATCAGAATGACATTAAGTCAAGATGGAAATTTGAAGAAGATAATTCTGTTTAAATAAATCTGTTCTGTAGGAGGGGGACATGAGGACATGGATGATCTTCCTTCTGTGTAACAGCCTGAAAAATGTCATGGTGCTTCATGTCAGCTAGCAGACAAGGGAGCTGTGTCATGCTGTTTACCTGTGATAGTGCAAGCAGTAGCACAGCACATTTGAGTACATCTTACAGAATATCACTTGATTTGAGAAGACTGGCAACAAATAGCTATGTGGATGGCATCCATTTGGAATGGGAGAAAGATATATAAAGCATTTAGCTCAGGCTCCTGTTGTGGAATACACCTCAACAGTATGTGCTTGGTTTTATTTGGTTGTGTGTGTGAAATTTTCACAAATCTAAATTTTATTTATTATATATACTGGAATGCTTCTGTAAACCTTAAAAGCTATGGCTTATCAATATACTAAAGGTTCAAGTACTGGAAACAGAAATAAAAAACCCCACAAATTCATGATTAGTAATTTTTTCAATCTCTGAAGTCTCTTCTAGGAGTTACATACTCTGACCTCCAAAAGATCTCATGGCCCTTTGATCCCCACAGTTCTGAATATATAATGTTGCATAGAGGTAGAAATTTTATAAAAGAAAGGCCTTATAATATCATGGCTTAAGCCTGCTGATTTGGCTGGGTGCAGCTACCAGCTAGTCTGTTTGTTCTCATGAGAAAGAATCAGAGGAATGAGAATCAGTTTGCATAACAATCTATCCGTGTAAAGAAAAATAGGCTTGCACCTGTAAAAAGAAGAAATCTATCCCATGGGAATCAGTGAGCAAAATATGTAAACTATCCAGGAATAGAGGATAGAAGAAGAAATGTAAAAAGAAGAAATCTATCCCATGGGAATCAGTGAACAAAATATGTAAATATGGTTTCATGGACACACACATGGGCCACTTACCAGCGAGTAAACTGAGTTTCAGTGTATTGTCTACCAATTGGGTTTAACACTGTGCCTTCTGATATTTCCTATAAATATGAGCTATGTGAAAAAAAGAATTGGCTTTTCTCATGAAGAAACTGAGTTCTGTCTGCTTTTATTGCGACATTATACCCAAGGGGTAACACTGTGTTTTTACACTGCATTTGTGCTTCTGTCCTGGCCAAGACTGCACAGACACATCTTGGGACAGCTGAGGCCAACAAGGTCAAACTGCCAGCTCGACCTCTGCAGTCATATGGCTCAAATGTGTGTCCTCACCTCAGCCTGTGTTTTGTGTTCAGCCCATCCAGAAGCAGAGAGTGCTCAGCTGTTAGCAACCTGTGCTTTTAGTGCTGCAATATATGGGTAACATGTCTTAGAGATCAAATGCACATGAAATAATTTTTAGACTGAAAAAGAAATACTCTGAAGTACTGATAGCACAGATTCAGTTGGTTCAGTTGATGTTGACCCATTTGCAAACAGTTTAATTCCAGTCATGGGAAAAATAAAAATGGTTGTTGGCTTAAGTGACTGGTGCCTCAGCAAAGCATGAGCAGGAGACACAAATGCCCAGGACTTGAGTTCTTGCTGCTTGCATCCTTGTGGCACTGATGACAGCTGCCAGGGTTTGATATCTTATATTGGCTCAGCTGGAAAGTGAAGTATTTTAATTAACAGATACATGGAAAAACTTGAGGTTTTGTTTTCTTTCAAGTCATAGACCAGCAACATCATGATTTCCATAATAATGCAAGAAATTTTAATTTAATCCTAACACTCTTTCTCACCTATGTCTGTATCAATTTTACATGCAGATATAATTTGAGGAAGGACAGACCTGACAATATTGCAATATAACTTCAGAACAGAGGAACCTACAAGCAAACATAACAATGTCAATAAGTATGCCAAGATTTTTCATTCTTTCAGAAATGAATCATGCTTGTGTACTGCCTGCTATGTAAGTGTTTGAAAAAACCTCTGATTTATTTCAAAAGTGACATTTACCTTTGGAACAGCATTGCAATATCTCAAACCCTTCTTTGTGTAACTTTTTCTCTGATTGAGCCCCTAGGCATGCTTCATACCTTGACCATGCTTCAGAAGGCTCCCCAGAAATCCTTTCCAAGTTTTATGTTGATGTAGGATGCCATAATCATATTTTAAAGCAAAGTAGCTCAAAGACAATTGTAAAATAAGGCTCCCCACTAGGTGGCAAAGAGAGACAGTGATTTGCACTGCATTTTTGCACATGGGAAAATGAGAATGAAAAGCAGCTAGCTGCAGAGCCAGGTTTACAAAAATACTTTGTGTTGTAGCTGTTTGGAGTGAGGTTGAGTTTGAATGATGTGATTCTGGAAGGAGCAGGCTGATTGAGGCAGTCAGGACTAGGAAACAAAAGCTATCTGTGTGTAAGGAAAACGTTCCAGTTTCAGTTTGTCCATTTTAATAACCCATTTGAAAGGTGGGTGCTTCTCCTGTTAATTCCTTACAAATTCCAGTATTTGCTGTGGAGGACCATGATGTTGGGGTCAGCTCAGCTAAATTGCTGAAGTTGTAAGCTTAAAAAAAACCAATTGTTAATTAAGAAGTTCCACAAGGCACACTACAGAATGTTAGAAGTATGGATTACCTCTACTGCAGTTGCTAGAAATATCAAAATAATCCATTGGTGCAGGTATTTATAATCTGTGAATTTGCAGCCCACAGCTGCACAGGACTTCCTTCATCTTGCAAGGTCCTACCTCAGCAATGTGGAGTGGAAGGTTTCAAAATGAGAAGAGACAAAAATTTTTGGGAACTTTTTTTTCCTTTCTTGTGTTTTTCTCTACCAACTTAAGGATCAGATGAGGTTTCCATCAGTTGGATATGAGGTGACTGTGACATAATATTTATTATAAAACAACAGCTATGCTGAGCAGTTGAAATTTCTTAACAGCACTTGTTGCATTGTCAAAATATATTTTATTCAGCTTTATAAAGAATTTTAACTTTCCCTTGGAAGGAAAAGAATGCAAGTTGATTTTGTGGAATGCAAACAAAGCCACTACTATTGGTATTGTTAAAATTGTATGCTTTTTGGAAAAATACAGGTTGTCTTTCAGGTATTCTTTCTGCTGGAAAGATAATGAAGTTCAAGAAACTCTATTTCAAGAAAAAAAATATATAGTTTCTCTGTACTTCCTATTATAATATTTTTTGCATATTTTTAAGAGCTGTAATATCTCAATGAATTATTGGAACTTGAAATTTGAAATAGCCAAATAATCCTGAAACACAGGTAATATTTTGTTCAGAAAAAAAAAAATACTTCCCAGGACAGATTTTGAGGTAATAATAAAAAAAGTAGGTTGCACTTCTTACATTTAATAATATTACACTCACATTTGTAAACTTATTACATAGAGAATGGTAATAGAACATGGTGGAAATGGATCATGGAGAAAAATAAAACTAGAAAACTTCTTAGAAGTAGATAATCTTTCCAGTGGACAGTGACCAAGATGTTTATTTTATATCTTCTGTTGGGACACAGGAATAGATAGGTACTTCTTGCAGGAAGGCTTATTAATTAATTATTGATGGAATTTCTGTACTAGAAAATTTTAAAAGTTGCATTTCATTAGGATCTTGCAGAAAAAAAAACTGAAAGCACTTTTATTTTTGTAGGAAAAGGTTATAGTTCAAGTGTAAGGAAGCTAATAAGAATGAGGGGGTGGAAGAAAGAAATAGTGGAGATAAAGAGTGTGGAGGATGGGAGGGAGACATGAAAGTTGAGATGTTTAAGTTACTAGACCTATATATATATATTTTAAATTTTTTTTTAATATAATGTTTCAGAGAAATATGAGGAGTTGATATTGGTATTGGGAGTGTCAGAAAGCCTTGAAGACACTTAGACAAGTCAGGGTGAAAAGATTATTTGATGGGAATGGAAGACCTAGAGTTTGTAAAAAATAGGGAAAATAAATAGGAAAGGCAAGAGGTTCCAGTATTTGTGTACAAGAGAGTGAAGCTCCATTGTGTGTTCATGGAATAAGAGAAGGAAACTACTTTTAGAACAGCCAAGTTAAAATTTGAAATGTTTGTTTGATAGATAGAAACATTGCCTGTGTGGGAAGTAACATTCAAGGACAAAATTTCACTGTGCCTAAAGAATAAACTGCCTGCTGAAAAACTTTCCCATCTATTATATGGAATTAATACAATAGCCTTAATCCTGTTGTGACATCAGACACGTGGTTTATTGTAAGGAGGATTGGTTTGGAATGGCAATCTCAATTTTTTTGCTGCATAAGAGAGAAAATGTTTGCTTGGCTTCCAGTGCTATCTCAGCATCCAACAGAACTGGTCTGAGAGAAACCCTAAAATAACAAGAATAAAGCTTATGTGAAAACTCACTATTCTGTATAAAATAAAAAGGTTTGGATTTTTTGGGTTTTTTTGGGGTTTTTTTGTGTTTTATTTTTTGGTTTGGTTTGGTTTGGTTTTTTGTTTTTGAGGAATAACTGCATAAAAAATCCAACTCGATTCAATAGTACTGGATTCAGTAAATTTTTTTCTGCTGTAAGATTTTTTTCTGTAGATTTTTTTCTGCTTGAAGGGTGTCAGCTATTTCACCTGCTTTCATTTGGTTTGGTCATCTCATTAATAACTAGTTTCTTCAAATGTCAGTCAAGCTCTGGAGAAAAAAACAAGTTTCTCTGTGATGTGTTTCTTAATAGATAAATTTAAAATGCACAGTCTATTCTCTAAACTCCTCTAATGAAGGGTTAATCTGAAAAGTCCAGTATTTTTAGAAGAATGGTTCTGTAATTTCAGATATGCTTTGGATGCTAATTTCTCAGGGTGCAGCAACTCTTTGGAGAGCTAAATATTCAACACAGCCAGCATAACAGTGTATTTTATGCTTCTTCATGGAGCACATCTGAAGGGTAAAGAAGGTCCAAATTCCTGACTGACTGAGCCCTTACCAGAAGCCCCAGGAAATTACATTACATTAGAATTTTCCTTCACATTTCACTTAGTCTAAGTTAATTAACTCTGTTTCAAAATAGGTGGGCAAGGAGAACTTCTCCAGATTTCCATAGGCTGCTCTGGGAAACAAAGCATATGGCAGCATCTGTGAGCTTAGGCAAGAAATTACCTATAGACAACTGATGGCACTGTCTACCTCAGATTTATATTTATCATATGACCAGAACCATAACTTACACAGCCTCTTAAAAGCTACTAGAGTGATCTAAAACTGTTCTCTGAAAGTGTTCTGTTGACACAGTTCACTGCTAGAGCTGCAGGTAACATACAGTATTTGATGACATACTGGTAAAAAACATTGAATAGGACATTCCTGAAAAACAATAAAGTAATAAAGAATCACCCCAAAGTATTGTTTTTAGGTAATACCTATGTGTCATTTACACGTCTATACTCAGCTTATGCTGGAGCTGTGGCTGTAAAAATCCCATTGATCTTCATGGTACAAAATCTAAATAGTTAGAGGGTTTTTATACATACATATATACATATATATATGTATATATAGATAGATAGATATTTAATTTTTAATGGTGATTACATGCTTTCCCTTATAAAAATATCAATGTAAATTTAATGTCTTAAAACCTAACCTTAATCAAATAAGTTTTAGAGTACCTAGCAAAAGAACTTTCTGGATGGTTAGCACTGATTTGTTTAATACATACTGGAAAAACACAGACATTCCAAGGGTTGAAACCAAGGCAGTACCATGACAGTTTTGTTAGCTTAAATTAACAGCCAGACATTTCACAGTGTGATCTCTGGCAAAATAATGGATGGATTGATGCAGGACTCTATTTATAAAAACTTAAAGGACAGTAATATAATTGAAGCATTAAATTTCCTAAGAAAAGGCTTTTTAGTCAGGCAGTAAAGCCCATGAAAACCAAAAGGCTAAAAGTCAAGAGAGAGAATGTTGAGAATGTTATGTTATTCTGTTTATATTTTAACTAAAAAGGAAGCAATTTACAAAGAGTACTATATTTTTTCATCACTAGGAAACAGCAAAATCAAGACTGGATATATTTCTGAAAGAAGATGTCTTGCCCACACCCAAGCATGAAGCTGGAACTAGTGCATGAACATCAGCTAGTGTGAAATAGGTTAGAGTACACAGTTAAAATGGGCTTTGCTAGATTTAAAAGGCTGTAATCTGTGAAAGAGAAGCATTGCCATACCTAGATGCAAACTCAGTAAATCAATTCCCTTTGTACTCTTTGTATAGTAACCAACAGTTCTGGCTTCAGTCTCATGTTAAATTATTTTCATGACAATTCTTTTATGTTGGAGTAAGTTAAATGGTGAAAGTATGTGTTTGAAGTGAATACTCAGAATGTATGTATGTTTAAAAAAAAAGTAGCCCTGAGAGTTTTGACTTTTTATGTTTGATTTGCAGTGGGAATCCAGCTTTTTATTATAGTTGGTACTAAACTAGTGATTTTCTTGTAAGCTGAGCTGAATTTCATTACATCAAAAATGGAAATTTCAGATTTGAACTGCAAAATTATTATTTGTAATGGTGCAAGAAGCACAATGAACACAGAATGTCTTTCAGATCTTGGGTATTCTGTATGCTAGAGATGACATTTTGAAGTTTTCTTTTGCAAGCCCATTGGGGTTGATGTAGAGTCACTTGGGGCGAACAAAATACAGCCCTATGAAGTAATTTCTGACACAGTGCTTTTCTTAGTTGAAACCCACTTTAAAGCTAGTACTTGGCTTCATTGTGCTGTTGAAGTAGCACTGCTGTTCAAGTGATGCTGAGATGTTTACTGCCACAGCAACAGTCAAAGGCAAAAGCTGCCAGTGTCTCCAGCATGTGCTTAGGTGTTCTTGAGCCTTGGCGGTGCTGAGCAGCTCAGTGCCTTCCTCATCCCTCAGCCTTGCTGGGACTCACAAAAAAGGCACTTCATACCCACCTCAGCCACAGAAAAGGCTGGATGGAAGCATGCCTGGAAGGTGCAGGGTCAGAGTTTCCTGCTGCACATGGGAGACACAGCTTGATTCCCCTTTGACAAAGTGGATTGTAGCCCTTATCTCCATCCAAGCCAGAGAGTGCCCTCCCTCTTGCCACACAGGATGTTCTGCTTTGCAGTCTCAGGTGGCTCTTCACACCTATTGCTGACTGGGAGTCTCTCTTTCTTTACTTACCAAGTCATACAAGGCGCAATTGCCCTTCCTGGATTTAAGGAAAAGAAAGAAAGTTTCCATGAATTTATGTCCTTAAGTCCTAAAGCTGATTTATGTCCAGCATTCATTAACAGCATGAGCAGGGCTGCTGGGCATCCTTGCACAGCTGCTCAGGTGTGCTGTGCATTACCACACCGAGCTCCAGCCCCTAATTCTGAACTCCTCACTCTTTCTGGGCATGGTGTAAGGAGCACTAAACCCTTCATTCTTTGCTGTGGCTTCCAGTTACTGTAATGGCAATCCCAGCAGATGAATGCTGCTGTGAGCCTGGTCCTGTAACCCCTGTGTGCTCTCAGCTGATCATCTGGTCATAGAAATTCCCAGTGGACCACTTGGGAATAAATATCATAAGATACACATTATAACCCAGCAGACCATAGCAATTGCATATAAAACATTATAGCATATCATTAAAACGTTTACAACTAATTAGTTTAAAGCAATAGAATACCTAATTATCATCCACTAAATAATTAGTATTAATTACTTAGAGGATTAATTAGTTTGCTTCTGAAGCACTTTGATGATGGAAAGCAAAGAATAACTGCCACATACCATGACCTGTGTTCCCTTACAACTGAATACAACATGTTGTCTAAAATGTGTCTTTTTGTTTATACAAAATTTGTATTTCATTAGGCCAGTATGTGGCAGCATTATTGACTGGATGGGACAGGATTTTGTTGCTATGAAACCCATTCAGACAAGTGGCCCTTTCTCCAATCTAAATGAGCGATTGCAGCTCTCCTATAGGGAGATCTAAGACTTGGAGGAGAATGCAATTAAGATTCATCATGCATAGGGAGTGAAATTCTTCCCTGTACATTGATCTGTAATATATTTTTATATGCATACTAGCATTAAGAATCTAATTACTACATACTGAGAGCAAAATTTGCCCCTGAAAAAATTAGCTGTAACTAGTTCAAAGGTGCTGTTCAGGAATCCCTGTAGTTCTTGTGCCTCAAAAAGCCCCACATTAAAGTTCCTGATTTTGTAAAATACCAAATGCCAAGATTTTCTGATTATCTTAGTGGGAGCAGTGGCTGCTTTTCAAACCTCTGAATCTAACATCCTTTGCATAGACTCTGAATTTATCTAGTATGAAACTTAAATCTCTCTGTGTGAGAGTTCTGCTAGCTCATCAGTGCTTCTTAGCAGGTATGCAGGACTGTGCAGAACTAAAACAACAGATTAATTATAGGGCTTTTTGTATTCCATAGAGGGTTCTGAATGTTAGATATCTGTAAGGGTTTGTATGTTGGTCTCTAATCTAAATGCTGTAATTTTCTGAAAACTGAGAATAATCTGAATTTTCCCTTCCACAAATGGAGAAAAAAAAAAATCTAGTAATTAAACCTCATTGTACATGATGGCAAATTTACTGCATGAATATGAATGGATGATTAATGGAGTTAAACCAAGAAATGATAAGGAAAATCCTGTGATAAATCCCTAACCTCAGAGCAGTGGCAGACATTTATATCTAGATATTGCAACAGTCTTGATCAGTTCATTGTCAAGAGACAAAAGCCAACTGCACTATAGTCTTAGACATGAAGAGTCAGCAAGTGACCTTCAGCTCCTTTAAATATTTTTAGAGCAATTATGTTAATACTTATTCTTAAGCACCAAAAAGCCTTTATGAGTTTCATTTATCCTTTCTAGAATTATGTCAAAGTGCACCAAAAGTACATTAACTACAGACAAGTGATGAGCTATTCAGCAGGATCTTAAACCTTAGTGAAGAAGAGGTTTAATAAGCTGAATATGATGTTGGTATTATAATGCCTACAATCCTTAAATATTTCTTTCAATTTCCTTCAGTTTTGGAGTGAAAGAGATTAAAAGAAGAAGGGCCCAGTGTTGGCATAGCATGTTTCTGAGGTATATAGCAGTTGCATCTGTATTTCTTTTTTTCAAGTGAAAGCATACTGCTCATTCAGTGGGAGTTATGATTTTACTTATAGATTTTCTATAACTCTGAGGAATTAATTAAAAAATGTTTGTAACCTTTTGAAATTCTGGATGTTCTACCATGTATGAGGACTAAACCTTAAAAGTACTCCTTGCTCTTTCCTAGTTTCAGGAAGGGTTGGTTATTTATTCTAGAAGTTTATGAAGACTTAAATGGTGATGGATAGGGCCAGGAGTTGGACTTGATGATCCCGATGGCTCCCTTCCAACTCAGCATATTCTCTGATTCTATGATAACATAGTTATCAAAAAATACATCCTGAATATCTGTCTAGAGAGTATGTGAGCAGTCACAGCCTAAGTTCAATGTAGTTAAACCATCTACCACATACTGTTAAAGTAATTAATACTTCTGGGTTGGAAGGGGCTTTTAATGGTGAGCTAGTTCCAACCCTCCTGCAATGAGTAGGGGCATCTTCACCTGGGTCAGGTTGCTCAAATTAGCTGAAATCTCATTTTGTTTGCAGTTTTCTCCTCAGCAGAAGCATTTGCAGTGCCTTTGTTTGAACCAGATGTCCAAAGCATAGCTGGTTGTGAAAAA
>VZSJ01003867.1:0-35320 GCA_013398405.1 Pheucticus melanocephalus | reverse complement strand
AAATGAGTCAGATGCTTGAAAGATCTAGGTGTCATGTAATGTGTTTTATAGCATTTTACAGAAAATATATCTATTCTTTGCTTTTTTTTGATACTTCAATAATGCAGGTGCTTCATGTATGATATTTTCTGGTCCGACAGCAGTAGTGAAAGGTAGATAATTGAAGTGGTATAATATGCCACTTGTCACTATAAAAGCTTTATAATTTTCATGTCTGGGAATCTCATATATGAGCTCTCATACCAAACAAGCAGATGCCTTCCTGCTGGAGACAGGGTCAGAGTTTGCATTGCAATCCTGAGGGTGGATATGGGTGCCCCACTTGGTGCCATCTGGATTCTGAATGGTATTTACCTAGCTTCTCTTTTTTATTGATATTTTCCAGACAGCAAACATAGCTGAAAGCTCTGTCTCTGTGACTCCAGGATCCTGGGGATGAATGTCAGTCTGATTCAGAAATTCTCTGTGCCTCACTGCTTTACAGCTTTTGAAGTACAAGGAAGTACTGTGGTCTTTGGGGCATGCAATTTCATCCTCCACTTCTTTAAAATTAATTTCTGTCATTGGAAGACAAAGCAGTTATTTTCTCATTGTCTTTCCCAGTAATTATTAAAGCACTGTTTGTGCCATTAAGGCTGTGACCAAGAACCCCTAAAACCCCAAATAATAAAATTCAATTACCTTTCTTGTGATAAGTCAACAGAGGATAAATCCAGATGGTAATTTAGCCCAGTTCCAGGTATGCTGTAAGTTACAGTGGCTGGAATAGTTCCCTGATGCAAGTTTCATGGCATGTGCCTTCACTGGAGCCTCATTCTCCAAGTGTGATCATTGTTCCCCACATGGGAGATGGGGAGCTCTGGATTTCCCAGTGTTTTCCTCTGTCCAAAGGGCAGAGTCATTACAGGGCTCCATAAAGAATGCAGCCTTCAGTGGCAGAGATTCAGCCTTTGGTATTTGCTTTTGCACTAATATTGATGGTGAATGAGTGGTCTAAATGTACCTCTGAAACAAGGCAGTCAGGGTCAATGCTTTTTTTACTGAATTGCATATAGACCTTTGTGCCATTTTTCTATCCATACGCTGTCTAAAATGAGCTGAGGAAAGATGCTGGATGTGGGTACTTTGGCAGTTTTTCTTTAGGAGATAAACACTTTATAGAGCTATTACTCAGTTACTCTTTTTTTTTTTTCCATGTAAGTTAATAAGACCAGATTTACATGTTTTCTGTAGAATATAATCTACTGGTATGTCCTGCCAGGATACCTAAAGTACACCACTTTTGCCTCTTAAAATGGCCTAAATTAATGTCTGCCATGTATCCCTTACAAATATTAATTGGTTTTACTCCAAGGGTGAATTTGGCTGCTCAGTCCTGAAACAAGCCAGTTCTTCATCTCAGTGGATGTGCTTCCTTGAATGCTGGCCAGTGCCTGATGGCTGAAAGGCAAATGAAACTTTCCCTCATAAAACTGCTCAGTGATATCATAGGTTGACTGGGAAAAAATAATGTATTTTCCTATGCCCATTTGATTTACTGATGATTATATTTGGATTCAGAATAGAAACATAAATTGTCAAAGCAAATTACAAGGTGAGAATGCTGATTCTATGTTAAGTCCTTTTTGAGAGAGGAATGGGGAGAATTGGAGGCACTAATCATGGAGGCAATTGTGAGAGGGCCACTTGGCCAGGCCCATGGGTCTCAGCTGGACTTGGGGTGAAAAGACCTGAGAAGCCAAAGTTCAGCCTCTGAAGACCTCTAGGACTTGCTGAGCATAATCTGCATAGAAAAGTAATTTTGTTTGTGTGTCAAGCTCAGGAAACCACTCAAATAAAACCACCTGCAAACGTGTGGATGCACTGCAATCCAGCTAGGATAGGTGAGATTGTGATTCCTGAATTCCAGCTCTGACCCAGTCTCAACACTAACCACAGCTGGAGCTTGGTACTGGCACTGGGCACTGTCAGTGTCATTGTTCCTAACTCTGTAAGCATGTAGCAGCTCAACAAAATCTTACTTTTATGATCTGCTCAGTTTTCCAAGCCTTAATCCTGACCATGATTACAGCTCAATGCAATTCTCTGAGGAAGAAGGAAAAGCCAGGCATTATTAGAATCCCTAAAAGTTTGTATTTTGAAGAACCCAAACATAAACTTAACTCCTGAGCATTTGTTTATGTAATTCATTATACCCACAGGAAACAATAACATTAGGAATTGATTACTGCTGGTATCACCCTCTCATAGCTGTGTGGACTAAGTTGATTCCAGTCATGTACAGAACTTGTGACATTTTACTTCTAAAATTCTGATCATTATCCCCACTTCAGTTTTAACCTGAAATATCACCAGACTATCCTTTTTAGGTTAAAATAGAAAATAAGATATTGGAGCCTTTTGACTTTAGTAGTCTAACTCTGCTGAGTTTTCAGGATCCATCTGTAAATTAGTTTGACTTTCAGCTTCCACTGTCCATAACATATCCACTATTCATTATTTTAACTTCAGACAGGGAACCAATATTCAGACAAAAATAGATGGTTCAACACCTAGAGGAAAAAAATGGAAATGTATTAACACCAGATCTCTTGTTAACTGTGCATTGGGCGAAATGTTTATCTTTTCCAAACTCCTTCACACATCTTCCATCCCATGATTTACCCTTTACCCTTACCAAACTGAAATTCTGATATTAAAATGGCCAGGAAAATACAGGGGGGAAACAATTGAATCTATTAACATCATCCACTTTCCTTGTTTTGTGGCACATGTAGGTAAGCTAAGCATTATCTCAGCTACTGAAGTTGTTTTCCAAATCCTGGTAAACTCCAACCCCAATAACATGCTGCTGGGATGCCTTTATGCAAGAGAAAATACAACTCAATTCATTTGCCAGTACATGGGAGTTTATATATAGATCAAAGGTATTACTTTTTTGTTTGTTTTGTGGGTTTTAATCAAAATGTCTTGCTTCTGACTGGATTGACTCCAAGCAAGGACCATCCTAGGACAAAAGAGATTCTGTACTTGATTTTCTGGATCATCTATGCCTGAGGATGGAACACCTTTGTCCTAGGGAGTGTAACCCCTTGCCATGCTCCAGTGGCTTCCCTGAGGATATATTCACACTGACCAAACCACAGTATGAGCTCAGGGATCTTCCTCAGTATAGAATTTTTCTGTTCAGAGCTATGATGCAATCAAAGGCACATCACACATGTAGATAATAATGTGATGGTGTTCACAGGGGTCATGATGAGGGAAGAGACAAGCATCTGACTCCATGTTTCAGAAGGCTGATTTATTATTTTATGATATATATTACATTATAACTATACTAAAAGAATAGAAGAAAAGGTTTCATCTCAGAAGGCTGGCTAAGCTAAGAATAGAAAGGACTGATAACAAAGGCAGCTGTCCTGGACTCTGTCTGAGCCAGCTGACTGTGATTGGCCATTAATTACAAACATCCCAGATGGGCCAATCCCAGATGCACCTGTTGCATTCCACAGCAGCAGATAACCATTGGTTACATTTTGTTCCTGAGGCTTCTCAGCTTCTCAAGAGGAAAAAATCCTAAGGAAAGGATTTTTAATGAAAAGATGTCTGTGACAATAATATTTTTCTATAATGTGGGGCTGGTGACTGTTTCTCAGATGAAAATGGTTCAATACTCCTCTTTCCAGACCAGTGACAAATTGGATTTTCAGCAGAACAAAACACATGTGAGTTCTCAGGTGGGCAGCTACTGAGTACCTGAGCCCCCAGCTGATTCCAGGGCTGCTTCCTGTCTAGTCCCAGCCTGTGTTGACAACCTGCCCTTCCATTTCAGCAGAAAGTCAAAGAGGTGAGCTGGAATCCCTGCCAGGCAATCACTGGGCACAGCCCCCTGGCTGGAGCTCATCAGCCTGTTATACATAGAAACCAGCTCCAGGAGAGTTCTTCTGTTCCTGTGGTGTGTTCTGCTGTGCTGAGGTGAATCAGTCTGCTTGAATGGCTTGCCTGTGAGCATCGTGCAGGAATAGTCTCAAAGTGCATTGCCACCATACCCACACCTGCTCAAGGAAAATCCCCTGGTGGTTTGAGTGCTATGAACATGGAGGTGCATGGAGGAATGGTTTCCTTCAGGCTCTCTGGTTTCCCAATATGTTTTTGGTGGCAACTGGTTTGTGGAAAAGATGAGAAACAAGTATGATCTTCTGTGGAAGAAGCCATGAAAAAAAGGTTTATTAGTTCTATTGGTCTCTGAATATATTTCTGTTATTACTCTGTTTTACTCAGTAATTGGACAGGTCACCTGTGCAAATTAGAAATGGGAGTTGTTATAACTACTCTAGGAGAGGCTGTAGCACATTTCTTCTACCCTTGGTGTAGAGAAAAGTCAATACCATGTTATTTAATGGAGGCTGAAGAGTGTTTGTGCTCCTAAAATATTTGAGAGTAGGAAGACCCTAACAATAGTGATTTGATAAAGGACAGAGACCCTGCCCTTTATGTCTGTCAGTGCTGGCTTACACATGTTTGTTATTTGCACCATGCCATTGCCTGTGTAGCTCTTAAGACCCCCTTAGGCACCCAAACACAGTCTGTATCTCCAACAGCCCAAAAATTCAATGATAGATAGGATAAATTCTTTTGGAGAATATTTTTTTCTTATTAGGTTCCTATCTCAAGTGAACAGACTACTTGATTTACAGCGCTGTTGTTTGAGAAGTTCCCTTTTGTAGCTAAAGATTCATGTAATTGCTACTTTGCAGCAAATAAAAAAAAAATCTCTGGTTCAAACTGCAATTGGACTATTTCTGCTGTGTAGAGCCTATTATCAGACCCTTGATGAGGCACAGGACAAATTTGGATGAAAATGATGAAATTTGGATGAAATGGCCCTCCATCAGGGCAGACTACAAAGATCCTCCTCTTTGAGGTATTGGCTCTTTTGATGCATAAAATGCATGAAAATTTGCTTGAAAAGTGCAAGTTGATGAGTAAAAGAGAATTCACAGTAATTGTAGTGAAATGAAAAAAGAAAACAAGGCAAAAGCATTGGAAAGAATATGTTTAATTGCATGTAATTACTTGATGTGGGTTTCAGTCAGGGAAAGAAGGAGAAAGGAACATGCTAAATAGTGCTGGTGTGGCAATTACTCTATGATGATTTTCTCAAATGACTGAACTTTGTGCATTATTAAAAAAAAAGATACAGCAGCAAAAAAAATCCAGGAAAAACACACACACTGCTTTTTTACGTGCTAAGAACTTTGCTGTATCAGTCAAAAAGCTCTGCCACATCTTTCATCTCATGATTTTTGCATGTGTAGACAAAATGAGCTTTGTTTCCTGGTAATGCTGTGTGGGATACAAGCTTAATAATTTTAACTATCAGGGTGTAAGTAAAACATTGCCTGGGTTATATGATAGTGTAAGCACTTGGAGATTGTTCAACTGAGAAGCTCAATTTCTTGACATATCAGGTTTGCTGACAAACAAATCTGAACAAGTTGCAGTCTGGTGAAATAAAAACACAAGAGAAGGAGAAATAGAAGTCCAAGAGAGGTGGGGCAAGGTTCCTAGCACTAATTAAAGTGGTTTTGTCTCTAAACAAGTAATCAGCCTGTGGTGCTGTTTGAGGGTCCCCAGGAGGAGGGAAGAGATGAGAATCTTGACTCCATGTTGCAGAAGGCTGATTTATTATTATATATATTATATTAAAAGAAAATCATATACTAAAACTACACTAAAGAATGGAAGAAAGGATTTCATCAGAAGGCTAGAAAAGAAAGGAATGATAATAAAATCTTGTGACTGCTCACAGCCTTGACACAGGTGGCTGTCACTGGTCATCAAGTAAAAACAATTCACATGCTGGGTAAGCAATTCTCCAAATCTCATTCCAAAGCAGCAAAACATGGAGGAGCTGAAGCATTTCAGCTTCTCAGGAGAAAAGATCCTGGCAAAAGGGTTTTTCAGAAAATGTCTGTGACATCAGACTATGCTAAATAACTAATAAAGTTATTATCCCCTCCCATCTGTGAGTTTTAATTGATAGTCTGTATAAAATACAGTCCTAGGGCAGCCAGGGCCAGGCCTTGACCCTCCTTGGGAACAGCTGACATTGTCCTCCTGCTCCTCACAGAGCTTGAGGAGCACTGGCAGCATTCCAGCTTGGACAGGGGGTGCAGGACAAGGACCAAAGTTCAGCACATCTGTCCTGGTTGTCCCAGCAGCAGCACTGCAGCTGAGCACTTGAGACTGCAGAATGTTTCATTGCCTTAGCTGAAATAGTCTGATTTTAGGAAAAGGAAATATGTTACCTAACTTTTATTCACTGGTGATACATGATATTTTTTTCTTCATCTACTGTAATTTTTTTCTAGGGAAGGCTTATCTCATCTGAGCATGACACAGAGATCCAGTAGTTAAGTGTGGTCTTGTGGAGCATGTGCTGTGCATGTGAGTTTTGAGAATGAGCCTCTTTTTTTTCTTCCTGATTTTGAGGAGATTCAGATCTGGAAGAAAACTGAGAATAACAAAACTGCCACAGTGTCATGAAGTAACTTCTTCATCTCTAAAAGGATGAAATATCAGAGTGATACAAGTCAAACGGAGTTGGTTGATGTGCTGGCTTTGCAGGGGAGCTGTATGGACAAGCATGTCAGTGTCACACATATTTCACATGGTACCTCTGGGGGTTTTTCCTGATGCTCACACACACCTCAGAGTGCCAGTGTGACCAGCTGCAGCTCCAGGTCACCTGTTTGGCTGTGCTTAAACAGCTGAGAGTGGGTCACAAGCGAGGGGCTGCACCCTGTAACCCTGAGGAAGAGCAGGCTCACTGATGGGATCCTGGTGTTCCCTCCCTCCTGTGGCAGCAGAGGCTCCCCATGGGGCTTTCAGTGGAGCAATTCCATGTAAAACCCACTCATCACCCTTCAGCAATAAATACCAGTTTGAAGTGGACACTGGCCAAGGTGATTTTTTACCCTCTAGTCCTGAAATTTTTGTCAGAATTGGTCTATTTGCACTGCTATGGACAAAAGGTTGACTTCAGAAACTGAGCCACGTTCTGTGGTATTTTCTGAGACCTCCACCAAAGGGAGGAAATGATGGATCTGACTCCATGTTCTCTGAAGGCTAATTTATTATTTTATGATCTATTTTATATTAAAGAATGCTATACTAAACTATAGTAAAGAATAGAGAAATGATACTTACAGAAGGCTAAAAGATAATAATGAAAAACTTGTGACTCTTTCTCCAGAGTCTGACACAGCCTGACTGTGACTGGTCATTAAGTCAAAACAATTCACATGTTGGATAAACAATCTCCAACCACATTCCAAAGCAGCAAAACACAGATAATCAAAACACATAAATCAGATAATTATTGTTTTGCTTTTTCTCTGAGTCTTCTCAGCTTCCCAGGAGAGAAATCCTGGGCAAGTGGATTTTCCAGAAAATATGATGGTGACCTTCCTCAAAATCCTCCAGTGAAATTGCCTTTTGCCTGAGGTAACAGGCTCAAGCCTCAAGAATCTATTAAAATAATACATTAGTAAGAGTTGAATTTCAATTTTGCTAAATTCCTGCATTTTCACAAGGCTGATTAGGAGCAGATCAAATCCACTTCCTACCATGGCATTCAAAGTTATTGCTGCAAAAAACACTACGTGAAATTTGACAAAATTTTTCAATGTGAAAGCTTTTTTTTCTTACCTTTGTTTAAACATGTGGCAGGAATAGTTGTTTTCCTTTTAATCAGGACTCTTATTGGTAATCCACTAAAAAGTGGGACATCAGCCCTGCTGGCTAAATAAATGAATGAGTCATTATCAGGAATTGATGGTTAATTTAGCTATCTAATGCTATACAGGAATTAATCTATCTTTTTTAACTTGCTAGAACATATTTTCTTCTTACATACCAATACTGTTAAAAGCTATTATTTACATTTATCTTTTGATATTTAACAGTGTCAAGATTACAGAGATTTAAGAGATCAGTGATTCCCACATGATAACATCTGATAATGCCTCATCTTCACTGAGGAGGCTTCCAGTAAGGAAAGGACAAATGTGGGAGTCTGGGACTTCCCTTCTGAGAAACTGAAAATCAAGGAAGAAATCTAGATAGGGACAAAGAAAACTGATACTATCCTTCTGAGAACAGAACTGAACTCATAAATGAACTTAGGACTGGTCCTCAGCATCTTTTAGGAATCTGTCAATGCGCCTGTGACTGAGACTGGCAGTGATTGCTGTGCTGGGCAAGAAAATTAGAAGTGAATTCCAAATGGAAAATATTGAGGAACCAGTCCAAGACTTTTTAACATGTGAATACAGGATTAATTTCCCTTCTCTATCATCTCTTTCTTTGACTATACTTATTAGAGTTTTCCCAGGCACAAAAATACAACTTCATTTCAGTGTGAAGGATTAGTCAAGGTCCAGCTGTATTTTGATTGAAAAAAATTCTGCCTGCTATACCTGCACCAGAACAGTTCTATTGGTGGAGTTCTCTTCTGCAGATGTGGTGATTTTTAGGGGGGCTGGTTTTGGTCCTAATCTGGATTATTTCTTCTGTTTTTGTGATAAACTTTCACAGACAGGCAGGTAACTGGTAGTATTCTCCCAGTCTAAGTAGGTTTCTAGAAAAATGGAATAGTAATAAAAAAATAGGCATAGCAAGCTTTGGTTCCCAAAAAGAAAAAAGAAAAAAGTGCTGCATCTTTGTAGCCTTTTTTTATTTCACTGTGATGGAACACCACTCAGCTGAGTAGGGAAATATTCTCTAGTTCTGAGTGCAGTTGAGTAGAATCTGACTTATTTGGGGCTGAACACAAAAGTGAGGATAAATCAAGGAATTAACTAGACCAAGAGAACAGACTACTTTCCAAACCCCAGAGTGCCAGCCCTGGAAAGTTTATTGTAATGGAATTTCCAGCCAGAATTTCCAGGCTCAGGAGGTTTAGTTATTTTGGATACATTTCAGATCAGCAGTGCCTGCTTGGCATGCTGTCTGCTCCTGTTGCAGCATTTAGTTTTATGGCAGTGTCCAATGTAAGAAACAAGGTGGCCTGTGTCAGGACACCTTGGCAGCTTCATTTTAGCTGTAGCATTTTCAAGGAGAAGCTCCACAGCTGTTATTCCTTGTAACTGTGGGTCAGTGTCTTTGCTTCAAATGGTTGAAAAGGATGTGCAAACTGAGGGCCTCTTTCCCACAGGCTGTAGGTGTCAGCTCAGCTGCTCACCACTCCTAATATGTGCAGTGTTACAAGCACAGAGCCCTGGGGAAGGAATGCTATCAGCTGAAGTTCAGCAATTATAGCTTAGCACAGGACATGGAATGGTTTCTTTGTGGGGGTTATCTTAGATGGATCACTGGGGGATCCATCTGCTTCTGCTCATGTGCTTCCAAGGATGATGTTTGCTAGCAGGGCCAAAAAACCTACAGGGAAACTGCACGTGAGCACAGTTCTGGAAAAGGCAGCATAACCCATTCTAATTGCATTTTCTCCTGTCTGTAATCAGCAGAACTCATCTGATAGGGAGTTCCTTTCCCAGTATTTTGGGTGAGTAGACTCACTCTAAATCCTGCTTCCTCCGTTTCTGCACTAGGGCTCATCCAGCACCGAGTACTCGGCACAGAGCTATGGTGAGAGGCACTGTGAAACTTCTGATCTCACCTTCCTACTTCCTCCCCATTTCCCTGATCCCTGAGAGTGTTTAGCCATGACAGCACTTCTCTGCACTTCATGTCCTGAGAAGTAAGTGTTGGTTGCACAGCAGTAGTGCTGAAACTGTTGATCGTGCTGTTATTAGATGACCCTTGACATTCATCAACTGACTGAGAAACTGGAGACCATGAATTTCCCATTTGTCCTGAAATCACTTTCAGAAACTGCTGCACAGCCGTCCGCACAATCCATTACTTAAAGGCAGAGATGAAAATTTAGGGAGTGGGGACTGACTTCCAGCTGAGGTAATTTTACAAGGCTACTGCCAGGGAAGAAGCAAGAGTTCAACCCCCTGACTGGATTGAAAGCTGCCTTACTGTGAGCAGCTACTGAACCTGGAGAGAACATCTGAGTGCTTGTTAAGCTGCTGAAAGGTGGATCTGACAGCTGCTCCTCGTGTGCATAAAAACACAGAAAGCACACAGTCCTGAGAAAGGGAAAGTTGAACGTTGATTGGCTCCGAGTGACTTCTAGTGCCAAAAATGCTCAATATGGGAGATGCTGGGGATATAAATGGCAGGAGAGAATTAATTGCATATTGTGAAAGAGGAAGGACTATGGTGTTCAAAAATGGGTTTAGCTTGTTTTGTTGGTTTTTTGTTAATTTTTCTACTTTGGGTTAATTTTCTGGTAGTGTTTATGCCTAAATATTTTTTCAAGTCTGGAACTAGTATTGTGGTTATCTGTTGAAAAATTCTGAGTCTCTTATCAGGTTAATTTTAAGATATATCCTCACCCTTGCTCTTTTATCCCTAGGAGAAGCTGGTGGTTCTACTAAGAAAAATCAAAATCAAATCTCCTACGATGCTCTTACTTTTATTAAATTTTTTTACCCGATATATGAAGTTTCTTTTTTGTTTCCTTTGGTCCTTCAGTGGCATAAGGGAGAAAAATCTTTAAAAATAAATAGATCTGGGCTGAGCCTTTCATGCCTGTCCTTTTTCTGTTTGACTCAATTGCTTTCATACATATTTTTACAATCTTTTCATGAAGAACTGAAGTCATAAAATGTGTCCCTTCTCCTAAGATTCTCATCAGTGAGGAATTATATTAAAGTAATGAGGCAGAAATTAGCTGGAATTTTAGAGTTATAAAAGGGAAATTGCAAAAATGAGAAGGTGTTCTCTAAGCACAAGTATCTCAATACAGTGTTCATAGAATAGCAATAAAATATGATCTAGTGATGATGAATATGCAGAAGAAAATGTTTTTTGGATGTATTTCCCATTTCCTTACTGTGATAGAGGAAATGGCAAGAAATTCATTGCTGTCATCACAAAATGCTTCTTTCTGTTTATGATAGCTCTGCTTAGTATTACTAAAAATTAAAATTGGTTCACTGAAAAATCCTGCTATGAACTAGTCACAGCTCAGTCATCTCTAAAATAGCACTATTATGTACCTGAATCTTGGGAATGTGTGTGGGAAGGTGAGGGGGAGGCTAGAGGAGTTCAGTGAGAATATCTGCTTCATGGCTGCTCCATCCTCCCATTTTACCATGGAATAATACAAGAGAGTGTTCCTTGCTCTTTCCTTTGCCATGCAAATGACTCAGATAATCACAGAGATATCAACACAGCATCAAAGCACAGTCCTCATAACAACTGGCTCTGTGGATATTTAAAATGTGTGAGCTGGCTCTGTCTCTTTACAGAGGAAGAAGAGAGGGGATGTTTACCCAGCCACTCTTGCTCTTTTTCCTATTCTATTTCTGAAAAAAACAAGCTTGATGAATAGCTCAAAAATCAGCACTAAAATTTCTGGTTTGCAAACTGAATGGTGATATTTCTACCTCCCTGGTGTTATCTACAACAGATGTTTGCCTTGCTGCATGTTGCAGGCACAAACGCTCATCAAAATAGGTTTCAAGCCTTCATCATTAATATTTATTAATGCTACATTTTATTATGTGAATGTTTTCTGGAATTATGTGAATTATTTCTTCCAGAATAAATAAAAGAAAAGCATAACTGTGAATTATGTGCAGTTATCCAACAAAGAAGGAAGGGTGTACATTTAAGCACCGGAACAAAATGGGAAATACCAAAGTTGAAGCCAACTCCAAATATTGTCCTTGTGAGAAGATCAGAATGACCCTTTCCTGCATCTGTTACATACATAAACTGTATGTGCTCTGTGATTATAGCTCTGGTTCTCAGGTGTGCACCTACCCCTATGGCATGGTGAGACTGTGGCTCTTGCTCTGCTATCTGCTTTTCCTTGGTATCAGACACAGATACCTGGAGAGGGAGAGATGCTCAGTGAAATCTTACAGATATCTTCATCAGGATGATTAAAAAATAGTGTCTGCATCTGCAGGGTACCTAAAGAATGAACTATATTATCAATTTTCACAACTACAATGTAATTTCTTTTTTTTTTATTCTTTCATGTTATGAATCAGTCTCATTGTGAGCTCGTTAAACTAGAGCTGTATACACTAAATAAAGAAGTTCAGTAATTTGCATATACATGGAGATGGAGAAATTAATAATTCTTGGGTTTTTAATTGACTGAAGAGATGTTGTAATGAAAAGTTAATAAGAAGGGTGAAAGGAGTTAAACTACCTATTTCTGTTTTTCCTGTAAAATATGTGGCTAAACTAGAATGTCATAATTAGGATAAAGTTACAGATCTGTGTGCCCACCTAGAAAGTTTGACAAAAACTGTGCATACCATTTCCAAAAAGCTTATAATGAGTTTTACTGGTAAAAGGATGGATGTGTTTGGAACAGGGCTGCATTTCTGACTCTATTCAAATACTCCACATTTTATTGTGTACTTCCAAATTATTTTGTTAAAATATGGTATTGCAGCATGAGTACTAGTTTCACAACTACTATTTCACAAGTATTATTCTGAACTTATTTTGGTTTTTTTGCTCACATTGAGTTCTGGTTTATATTGTACACACTCACCAGTGCCTGTACCCCAACAGAAAATATATGTACATGTAGATGAGTATTTATATACACACAGGTATGAAACATACTTATGGGCTTTGGAAAATATTGTAATTGCTTTAATCTGCATCAGCCTATGTGAATCTGAATATACACAGGCAGCATGTGAATCCACAGCAGACACATACAAATAGACACATATTTGTTTATTCCTACACATATGTGATGTACCTAGGGCTCTCTAAAAAATCAGTTGTACTGGGGTACAAATGTCAGTACTCAAAGGAGGAGCATTCTCAGTTGCACTGCCATCTTTAGTACCTTTTTTGATAATTTGAAATTGATAAAAATTTGTCTTGTGTGTTTCCATGTGCCGTAGTCATGCCCTGCCTCAGGGAGTGAGTCTGTACAGTGAAACACAAGGGGGAGAAGCATCCTTTGTGCCCTGAAGGGACAAGGAGGAGGAAGGCTTGAGCATCTGCTCTCCTTGGCCCCCTGACAGGGCTTAGCAGCTGCACCAAGGCACCTGTAAGTGGGACAGGCTCCCCTGTGGTGCTGTGAGGGTCCCCAGGACCAGGTAAGAGATCAGAATTGACTCCAAATTCTCAGAAGGCTGCTTTATTATGATATTATATTCTATTTAAAAAATACATACTAAAACTATACTAAAGAAAGAGAAAGGAGACATCAGAAGGCTTTAAAAGAATGAATAATAAGAACCCATGACTGACCAGAGAGTCCAACACAGCTGGACTGGGATTGGCCAGTAAGTTAACACAATTCACATGCTGGGTAAACAATTCTCCAAATCACATTCCAAAGCAGCAAAACAGGGAGGAGCTGAAGCTTTCCCAGCTTCCCAGGAGAAAAAATCCTGGTGAAGGGATTTTTCAGAAAATATCACACTCCCCTCCCTGAGCACCTGTGAGGAGGCTGCAGGTCTGTTTGCCCCAGAGCTGGCTGGGATCTGAAAGAACCTGATGTGAAGATGTCTGGGGGAGATGCTACCAAACAGTCTTGACTGTGCACTTATCACTTCCCTCATCACTGCTAAAAACTTATGTTTTAAGTAAACATTCCTTAATCTTGCCTTGTACAAAATCGAACTGTGATTATTTAGGGAAGTGGAATGCATCCTTGAGATAATTAATTTTTGCAGCTTCATGGTGAACCATGTTTCCAGACTTCCCAATCCTAACATTAACATGGTTTGTTGTGAGTCTGTTCTTCAGCTCAGGCTGCAGCCAACATCTGAGGTCACCATTTGTGGTATTTGCTGGGTCCCCAGGACAAAGGAGGAATTGACTCCATGTTCTTAGAAGGCTAATTTATTTTATGATATTATATTATATTTAAGAATGCTATACTAAAATTATACTAAAGAATAGAGAAAGGATACAGACAGAAGGTTAAAAAGAATGATAATAAAAACTTGTGACTGCTTCCAGAGTCCTGACACAGCTGATGGTGATTGGTCATTCAGTAAAAACAATTCACATGAAACCAATCAAACATGCACCTGTTGGCTAAAACTATCTCCAGACCACATTCCAAAGCAGCAAAACAGGGAGAAGCAATCAGATAATTATTGTTTTCATTGTTCTCTGAGGCTTCTCAGTTTCCCAGGAGAAGAAATCCTGGTGGAAGGATTTTTCAGAAATCATGACAGTGACAGTTTGTGTCTGTGTAAGGATGTCTGACTTCCAGGTTCATTACAGTCTAGCAATCACCAGTGGATGGAAAATTCCCTTGGAAAGCAGCAAAATGTTGCAGAGGGCACTTAAAAATAAATGCAGGCCTGAAGCAGCTTGCAGCAATAGTGGTATTTGTACCTTTAAAAATACCAGTGGTGGTTGAAGGACACAAGCACACAGTCTGTAGGTAGAAATAGTACAGCTTTGTAAGGTTTTATTTTATGTGAATAAGCATAATTGCAAAATACATTTGCCTATGCATATATAGATTAATTTTAAGACTAAAATAATTTCTCAAAGTAAAAAATAAAGTGACAGTTCTATTACACTGACTGACATTTCATTATTTGAATGCCTAATGTGCATTTCGCTTTTGGATAATTAGTTGTCACTTTGCAAAAGCAATTACATTTTAAAGGTTACCAGTGTTTTTCCAAAGGATAACTTAGCCTTTTTATCTGGTGGCTGAATTGGTGTTCAGATCTAAGTACAGATGTGCACAAAATGCATTTTTTTCCAGAGGGATATGTGTGGGCACACAATGGTAACACATGGGCAGGATTCATGTGTGTCAAAAACAAAAAATAAAACAAGGGTTTATAATAAAGTTAGCACATCCTGCCATGCCAAGTTGTTAATCTGATTCACCCCAGGCTACCTGAACATATTGTTTCTTGCATACCTGCAGAATTCCCCTCTGTGCTGTATGGATTGAATGGTTTTGCTTACGTTCTTGCACAGTAGTTTCTCTCATGAGGCTGGAATGTTTCCCCCCATGCCCACCAACCCTGCCAATTCCTTAAATGACTCTTTTTTGCTGTGCTCCATTCTTAGGGAAGGTTATTCTTTACCCTTCAGTACAGGTTTGTACATTCAGCTGAAAGATGTAAGCATAAATGAGGCAACTGAAAGCTAACAGTAGCTAACAATATGCATTTTTGCTTTACTGGACACCTGGTAAGCATAGCTGCCAGGGGGTATGTGAGCCAAATAAACACACAGCAGAGCTGGGGACTCAGTTATAAGTGTAGGAAACTTCCTGGGAATTCATTGCTCATAATAGTCTTGAAAAGGCACAGAGGTGAAGCAGCACCACAAGTTTTGTGCAGAATTGCTTTCCTGTTATATGCAGGAGTAGCTACACCTTGATTTCTGCCTGAGGAAGGCTTGGGGTGTTGCTGGAGGAGCGCTTAGGGTTCAGACATGCTCAGCCACCAAACATGGAAAAAGATGCCAAGGGAGAGTGGCAGGATGTGCAAATGCAGCTTTCAATCCAGCACCTGACACAGTTGTGTGCAGGAACTCTCTTCCACACCAGGCACTTTTGTTTCTGAGATTTCAGAAGTGATTCTGTACCACAGTGGGATAAACCCAAGGTTTTTTAAAGCTTTCTTTGAGAAACAAGATGGAAAGAATAGCCAGTGGTGAGGACATTCACTGTGACGTCAGGTCTCAAAGTCACATTCGAATTGGACTTGAATTTGGCTTTGTTTGATACATTGATGCTTTTATTTGTTCTGGAGATTTTGCATTTGCTGCAAATTGATATTCCTTGAGAGAGCCCATGTGACACTGATAACAGCACTCACAGCAGTCTGATGCAAACATTCAAATCCTGCAATCTTCCAGGTTTAGAAGATTTTGGTGCTGTCCTAACAATTGTGTGGGTTTTATAGCACTTCAAAAAGGCATTGGTGTCACCGTCATATTTTCTGGAAAAATCCCCTTGACCAGGATTCTTCTCCTGGGAAGCTGAGAAGCCTCGGAGAAAAAGGAAAACAATTCTTATCTCATTTGCTTCTCCTGTGTTCTGCTGCTTTGGAATGTGTTTGGAGATTGTTTACCCACAGGTGATTGTTTCATTGGATTCTGCTGTGAGTTGTTTTGACTCAATGGCCAATCAGGGCCAAGCTGTGTCAGGACTCTGGAAAGAGTTGCAAGTTTTCATAATTATCTTTTTAGCCTTCTGTCTGTATCCTTTCTGTATTCTTTAGTATAGCATAGTACAGTATTCTTTAATACAATATAGTATCATAAAATAATAAATTAGCCTTCTGAGAACATGGAGTCAGATCCATCATTCCTTCCTTCATCTGGGAACCCCACAAACACAAGACATTGGTTAAATATGAAGGGTACCTATCCAGCTTTTTTGCTTATCACTGAGGTGGAGCTGGAGCCATTGGGCTTTTAAACATCCTGTGGTGCCTCAGCCCAGAAGAGGGGAGTTTGCCAATGAAGGATGTTTGGATTTTGATGGATGAACTCCCTGGCAGTGCTGAGGCAGAGCTGATGATGGCTGTCATGTCACCAGGCAAAGAGCAGTGACATTCACAGTGTCCAGATTTGTTGGGACTTTGTGTTGCTTCCTCGTTGGAAAGGTGACAGCATTAGCACTGTGTACACAGTTGGCTTAGTGTTGAAGGTGTAGCACTTGTGTTGCTCCTAGATTTTGCCTGGAAACACATTCCCTAAGGACCTGGTTATGCAGTTGAATCTTTCTGGGCAAATCTCTGGGCTTCCTGCAGAAGTGTCTGCCTGAAATCTTAAATGTAACTTCATGCTTAGATTTTGTTGCAGGTTTTTTCCTCTCCTGTTTCCTTATGACATCTATATGGAAATATCATAGGAAAGAAGCAAATATTCAAACTGTTCTTAATTACTATTTATACTGCCTCTGCAAATGATTATCTTAGCTATATTCCCACTTTATAAATGACTTATGCAGTTGGGTTAAAGAGATTCACACACAACATTTGTTGGTCAATTACCTCTTAAATTATGTACATTTCTGTAATTAGAAAATGTAATTTTGCTTATGCACATACAGCTTTTTTTTTCTAAATCTGCAGTTATACCTGGAATGATGACTTTTATTTGTACTCAGAAGCTAAATTGAAAAGAGTTTTCCTATTAAAAGTCTGTGATTCTGTAATCAGCAAGACAACTTTATTTCTGTATGTATGAGGTGTTCACTGAATTTTGGACTGAAGAATCAATGGACATTTCTAGACAGGAAAATCTTGAAAGCCAAGTGTGTTCACTCAGTCAACACAGAAACCTGTATGTTTATTAAAAGAGCAAAGAACGGATGTTATAATGTTAATATTATCCTAAGGCTCAATTACTTGTGAATTTACTACAGTTCCAGTAAGAATGTTGAATTGTCAGGAAAAGGAATTCTTGCATGACACCATAAAACACCCATAACATGAAATCTCATTTTACAAAAATAATTGACCTTTGCCATGAAAACATTAACTAAAGATGTAAATATTTTTGCATTTGTTTTCCCAAGTAGACAAGGTGAAAATTAATCTGACAACAATGTGCCTGATGTTTGTGTGATTGCTGTCATGGCCATGATCTTCTCTTGGAGATGTCCTTGAAAAATTCCCAAGGTGAAGTTGTGGCTTCTCAGGTTGTGCAGAAGCTGATGTTTCTCCCTTAACACTGATGTGTTCACACTGATTTTCATCTGATAGGTTAGTATTGCATTCTTATTGAGAGCAGCACTGAAACAAATGAAAAAGTGATCTCTACTGTGAGCATTTAAACATGTGCTCAACCACATTCACATTTGAATGTTTTGCCCCAGATTCACATTCAGACACAAATCATGGCCAACTGTACTTTTACTTCTTAAACATTAATTCTTTTCCTATGATTTCTTTTTATAACTATATTTGAGTTGGAAACTTCAGTATCTAAACCAGTTGTTAGAAGCTCAATCTTATCAAGTATTTTAAGGGTATTTTAAGTGTCATGCAAGAAGTTCCCTTCCTGACAATTCAACATTCTTACTGGAATTGTAGTAAATTACTGTGTGGTTTCATTATCCCACTATCCTTCTCTCTGGTATATCAACTTTTAGGGAGAGAAGAGAGAAATTCAGTGAATTAGTCTTAGCAGTCAATCTCTACTAAAGCGCAAATTAAAATCTATTTCATTGAAGTGCCGTAGGCAAGCGCGGTGTCCCTAAATCTTAATTTCTTCAGCCAGGTAATAGCCCTGCTAGAGGGGATGTGAGATGGGACCTAAGGTCCAGCCTGAGCTGATTGGTGATGTCAGGGCTGGAGGCAGCCTGGGCTGGGGAGATCACTGCTGGAGTTTGCAGTCCTAAGTGATGTGGGCCAGGCAAAGAATAAAGTCAGGACGCTGAAGTTTGGAAAAGGAAAGGAATTTTAAGAAAGGACACTTCCAGCTGTCCAAGGAATTAGTCAGTAGGATTCCCTGAGGAGCTGCCCTCAGCATACTAACACAGGCTGGAGGGTGGAGTGTCACAGACATGTTTTATGAAAAATCCTTTCCTTAGGACTTTTTCTCCTGAGAAGCTGAGAGGCCTCAGGAACAGAATGTAAACAATGGTTATCTGCTGCTGTGGGATGCAACAGGTGCATCTGGGATTGGTCTCATGTGGTTCTTTTTCATTAATGGCCAATCACAGTCAGCTGTATGGGACTCTCAGTCAGACACAAGATTGTATTATCATTTTTCTCCTTTCCTTGCAAGCCTTCTGATGAAATCCTTTCTTGTATTCTTTTAGTATAGTTTTAATATAATATATATACCATAAAATAATAAACCAAGCCTTCTGAAACATGGAGTCAGATCCTCATCTCTTCCCCCATCCTGGGACCCCTGTGAACACCACCACAGTGCAGGGATTCAGAGAAGCCCTGCTGGGAAGGGCTTGGGGGCACTGGTGGATGACAAGCTGGACACGACGTGGCAACGTGTGCTTGCAGCACGGAATGGCAAGAGCTGTACTTTGAGCTGTATCAAAAGAAATGTGACCAGCAGATTCAGGGAGGGGATTCACCCTGTCTCCTCCACTCTGGTAAGACCCCAGCTGCAGTCCTGTGTCTGGCCTTGCAGCCCCCAAAACAACCATGGACGTGTTGGAGCAAGTCGAGAGCAGACCAGATTCCCTGAGGCCTGCAGCCCTTGTGTAATGGGGACAGGCTGAGAAAGGGGTCTGGGAGACCTTGGAGCTGCTTCTGGTACCTAAAGGGATCTTACAGGGAAGATGAACCAAACTGTTCGGCAGGGCTTGTTGAGATGGGACAAGGGGTGTTGTGGAGAATTTTCCTTTTAATGGTTTGTTCTGTTCCCCCTCTCCATTACTGGTGTAAACCTAAATTCTATCTTCCCACATACCTGTCCACTTCTAACCCCACTCCTTGTTCCAGACTGTTCCCTGTTCCTCCTCCCACCAGCTGTCAATCCTACCTTATACCAAACCCTTGCTCTAGAAAGCTCCCTGCCCCTTGAAGTCCCATTGGATTGTTTAAAGCCCTCCCTTTGCGTTTCTCATTGGCTGCAGCATTGTAAACCACACCTGTTACTCCTCCCCATCCCTTTCCCTATTGGTTAAAGAATTGTACCCGCCCCTGAGCCTCCCCTGTAGATAAACCCCTGCACGTCTGAGTTCTTTGTCTTCTGTCCTGGATCCTCTACTGAGTAAAGGTTTTTAGGAGCTCATACAGAAGATCTCATCCTTGTCCCCACCATGTGCCTTATGAGGTGGCTCTGGTGTTTTGGGGTCTCCTTGTGGGTGTCCCAGACAGAGAAGTCCAATTAAGCATGACCTGTCCTGGCTGCTCAGGCAGGCTCCAGGGCCACAGGCAGTCTTAGTGAGATCAGCTCTTAGTGATTCTCAGCTCATTTGTGATTTCAGCTCTTTGCTTGCTAAGTGCCTTTGGTAGACGCAGGGAGAGAGAGGAGAAGGCTGTGTGAGGTTCCACAGAGTTGTCCAGATGCAGTTTGTTTTGGGGGGTCCCTGGGGCCCCCTAAGCTGTGTGTTCCCTGGTAGCAGCAGGCAGGCAAGGAGACTCCACACAGTTTCTGAGGGCCTTAATTAGATGAGGGTTTATTGGGGTCCCACCCCCGGGAGCAGCATGGCTTCTGAGGGGGAATGGGGAGAGAGGGAGAGCCTGGGGGGAAAAGGGCCAAGAGAGAGTCTGTGGCCTCCCCCCAGAGCTTAACTGGGAGATTCAAAGTGGGCACAGAGTAAGACTTGGGTTAATGGGATTGCAGATCCATGATACCTCAGGAAAGCATCACAGGCTTGGAACCAGCACTACATTTTCAAAGGGTGAGACAGAGCAAACCATTTAACTAACATATAACACCACAACAATGTCCTTTATTGGAGTCTTCTGCAAAGGTTCTCAGGGACAGCTCTTCTGCTGAGCTGGGCACAAGTAGGGGTTTTTGTAGGGTGCAGGAGTTTTAGGAAACAGTCCAATGGTAAGGGTCGAGGGGAAAGTGACCTGTAGGCTCACAGAGAGATAACAAGGGGTCTGAGGGCAGAGGAGGGGCTCCTTAGGTCCAGTCATCTTGGCTGGCATTTCCTGTCTCAGGCTGCTGAATGCCAAGGCTCTAAGCAGCAAATTAGCTGAAGACATCTCTGCTCCCTGCAGGGAGGCTGCTCTTGATGATCCTAAAAGGTCCTTTCCAACCCAAAATATTCTGTGAAATCACAGTATCCTGACAGGCATCTCATTAAAGCTAATACCCGAGTCCCTTAAATTTTATTACATTTTCACTGGAGAAACATGCTTAACTCACAAGGAGTTGCCAACGTGTTTAATGTGGATTTGAAAAGCTTTTACATAAGTGTAAATTACTGGACTGACTTTATTTTTTCTCCCCTTTGGATTTCCCACAGACTTCCTTGCTGTGGGAAGTTTTTCCCTCAAAGTAGGGAAATGATCTGGTCATTCCACCAAGGCTGTGAGGGATGGAAGGTTGTGATGCTAAATCTTCCCTTCAGTTTACTCCTACCCTCCTGACAGGGTCTCCCATACCCCTTTCTGCTGGAAGGCTGTCCATCTATTGACACCAAAAGCTATGAAACTTAGTCTGATGTCTTGTTGAATTTTATATTTATTTTTAGTCCTGTATCTATTTGCATTTGTATTGATATGTTTAAATAAGTAGAGGTATTACTTCTCAGCCTCAATTTTCATTGACTAATCAGATAATATTTTTTAGTTTCTGCTCCAAAGCAGGTTTTCAATTACCATCAGCATCTAAAAAGCCCCTTGTACTTGGTTCAGTTCAGTTTATCTATTTGTAAAACCGTACTCTTAAGTGACATCTCATCATTGCTTGAGCTGTAATAATGTTTCCAATTCTATTATAAAGTATATTCTCTTTACTGGAGGAATACCAGTGATATAAAAGTAATAAATAGGGCATGCTTTTGTAAATGGACATTACATCATGTTCAGTCTTTATAACCACTTTTGCATATCTTGGTAATTTTTTGTTATTTAACAGTCATTCTCCTCCTTTGTTATTTGATTGATGTGTTCTGAGTTTATAAAAATTTTGGAGTGTTTGCTCAGAGGTTGATCTTGCACATTGTATGTTTGAACTTAATTTCTGTTTCAAGGTTTTGCAGCATGAAATATTTATTCTCTTGAAGAGTGGAAATACCTACTAACTGCTTATTGCCTGCATGTTATTTTGGGACCTTTGTACCTTTTGTTTCAAGGATTGGGAATGAAAATTTAGTTTTAGAAAGGCCTTCAGTTGCAGCCAGATATTCCTCTTTCAGCTCTACCCACTGTATTTCCTCATGTTTATTTTTAGTTCTAATCCATATCATGTCCAACCTTGTGTGACACTGTAAAATAATGATCTGGACAACGATGGTGTCATTAGTCTGACCTCAGCATAATGCAAGGACTTAAAAGAGATCTTGAAGGAAGAGATAATGAAGGCTGTTACAGGCTTGTTATAATTGCTGTGGGTGAAGGATATGCACCAGACAAGCTGTAATTAAAGAAACAGAGATAAAGAAAAAAGGATAGAAAATGAACGAAGGATTTGCCAAAGATAGACTGTGTCTGAATAACCAAACAGCTTTCAGTGTGCTAACTGATTTTCTAAGAAATGCAGTAGGTTAAATCTATCTGGGTTTCAAAAGTTTTTATGAATCCTCTGTCTAGAAAATCAATAGTCATATTTGGAGTCTGCTGCCATGAAATCCCCACAGCAATATGGTTAGAGCTACTCTCTGCTCCTACCTGGCTTCAGAGTGGCGGAAGAAGAAAATTATTCCAATTTTTTGCCTCCTCCTTCCAGAGAGGAAGGTTATTCACTTGTCACTGCCACTTGGGGTGTATGTAGTGCACCATATAATTTACTTCTGATCATATGAGTGCACTTTCTCTGTACTGGGGAGCCTACTGTGAGCATTTTTGGGTACTAAATATGTCAGATAGTTGGAAGAAGTAACTAAGTAAGTCATTTCTTGTTGCAAGGCATACTCACAACAGGATCTCTGTGCTGGAAAACCCAACCTGCTGCTGCACACCCATGCACTCCTGTCACATTCTTTCCTTATTTGTGTCAGTCCTCTTTGCTTCCCTCAACAGGACAGTTGGGTATCCAGTGTCCCAAGTCCCCCTTCGCAGATGAATCTCATTTTAGAAGTTCATATTACTGAATCATAATCAAAATTGACTGAGAAAGGACTGCAGGAAGCTATGGAGTCTTTACTCAGCTGCTCATGGCACTGTGGTTCTCTCCTGTATGGTTTTTCAAAGCTTCTGGTAGTGGAATCCATCTCCTTTCTCTGTGAAATATTTAAATTTGTTCAAATTTGTTCAAATTTAAATATTTGAAATATTTAAATTATTTTAAATTTATTTATATTTATGGCTAGGATAATTTTATTTTAACATGTCATCCAAGTGTCCTCATAAATTCTTGTCCATTGATTTTTGGCTTTCTCCAGATGAATATATATAACAGTTTGTTCCCTTCATTTTTGTGGTAAGTTTTTAATAGTTGCAGCTGTCTCCTCAATTGTGTATAGTGTAGACTAGACTGAGAGGTTTTCCTGTTTTTCACTGTGTGTATTTCATCTCTTCTAGAATTTTGATTATTTTTTTGGGGCTCTTCCATGGATGTTCTTAAATAGAGTCACAATTTTTTTAAGGTGAGATGTCCCAGTCTTGACCCAGGAGCTCAAGTGTGGCCTTATTTGGATTGTGTAAAGTAGAAGGGCTACTTTGACTTTATTTATTTCTAATCCTACTTTTTGTCCATGTCAGAAGAATGGTGCTTTTTTCAAGCACAATACTACTGAAAATAAGTAAATGAAATACAGCTTGCTTATGATAGAACATTTTCCCAAGCTTTCACAGAAATTTACAAATACCATACTAGAAAAAATGGCTAACATGAAATTGCATACCTCAAATCCTTCAGATTTACCCCAAACCCTGTTAAAAATACTATTTACAGAGTTCCAGCAATTTATTACTGAAATAAATACAGAGAGATAGACTAAAGTAAGATTACTTGGTTTAACAATTTCCTACCTGCCACTGCCTTGATCAGCATTGCTATCAATAATTCTGTTTACTGGCATTAAAATGCAAAAAGGATTTCCACAAGAAATCATAGCAATATAACTTCCCACTAGCAAATGCAATTAAGTAATTTTATTAAGATAAAATAAGCCAATACAGAAGGTGTGATGAGAAAGTGAAATATGGTGCTTGAAAGGTCTTAACTAAATATTTGTGCTGTGGTCCCTTCCTCTTCTGCAGTATATGTTCCTGTTGTGATGGCTGAAGATGTCAAAGTTGTGTTCATGGACCATTTATAAGGAGAAGCAAAGGGGGAAAAGGAATAAATATAAGAAAAGTCAGATTTGGTTTTTTTTTTTGAGAAATTGCACCAGAGGCTTTGAAAATCTTGTACTTTTTTTCCAGAAGTCAAAAGCAATAATTTATCCAGGGGAAATTGTAATTTTTGTTTGTACTGTCAGGTGCTTCACTGGCCTAAGACAGTTTCTCCCAATCCAAGTTATAATATAACAAAGTCTGTGTTTTACTAGCTACAAAATTCTTGAAGCTTTGAATGTCTTCCTTCCTGTTTTATCCTTTCACAGATTCTCAGGGAGCTGTCAGGTGCATGGCAGCTTGTGTGGCTCTCTGGTTCTTTTGTTGGCAATCCCACCTTTGAGCAGTATTAGCCTTCCAACAGAAGCCATGCAAGCAGTTAAGTCAAGGACTGTCAAGTGCAGTGTGACAGATGAGTTTCTGCTCTGGAATGTTCCCCTGGGAGTTGGAGTGACTGAAGTTTGAGCAAAAAGAAAGCAGGCTGGAGTGTCTGGGTCTGCAGCATGCAGGCATCTCCCTCTAGAACCCATTTCTTAAGCTCTTGGCTGTGGTGGTGTTCACAGGGGTCCCAGGATGAGGGAAGAGATGAGAATCTTGACTCCATGTTTCAGAAGGCTGATTTATTATTTTATGATGTATATTATATTTTAAAAAATGATATATTAAAACTATACTAAAGAATAGAAGAGAGTATTCATCAGCAAAGAAAGGAATGGAACAATAATAAAATCTTATGACTGCCCTGAGAGTCCAAGACAGCTGGACTGTGATTGGCCATTAATTAAAAACAACCACATGAGACCAATCAAAGATCCACCTGTTGCATTCCACAGCAGCAGATAATTATTGATTTTCTTTTCCTCTGAGGCTTCTCAGCTTCTGAGGAGAAAAATCCTGGCAAAAGGATTTTTCAGAAAATATCATGGTGGCACTCGGGGCTTTTAAATTTTATTGTCCTCGCAGACACAATGCTGTTAATGTGGAAGAACCTAGCAGAGTTGCTGCTAAATGGCATCTAGGTGGTGCACCAAAATGTCTGAGTCACCCTTGTGACCTTTCCAAAGCATTCCCCACCTGCAGATTTCCATTTAAGCAGCCAGAACCCTTGACACAGGGGATTCTCCAGGACCATTTAGCTCTGGTGCCTCTCCCTCACCATAATTCCCTGGAACATTAAGTGGCACTAGAGACACAAGTTCCTTACACAGGAGAAAACAATAATTTTTAGCCTCATCCTCTGAGATGAACTGCAATAATCAGAGACTGACTGGCTTGCATGAGCTCAGTGTGCTACAAATGATCAGGGAATGATGTCAGCTAGATCTTGGGCTATTGGAGTAATGAGACTTCAGTTTTTAAATGACCTAGTACACCAAACCACAGTTCAATAACTGCAATGAGAACAAGCCTTTAAACAGTGTTTTGGTGTAAACCAGGCTTACATGTGTAGATATAGATATATGAAAAATTTCACATGAAGCTCCCTTAGCATATATTAATGACTAAAGTATCTCTGTCTCTGAGAAGCAGGCATCAGGCTATTTCTAAATGTGTGCATTTAACTGAGAGTTTATTCTTACTGATATTCTTTGCAGACTCCTATATTTTTCTTACTTCAAGGGCACTGATTTAAAGGGTCTCCCTTGCCAGCTCTGCACCTGTTCTCTTCAGGAACACTGTGTGAGAAATAGAGTTGCCTTCTTGGTAAAAACATCCATCCCAGGGGTGCACAGAGGTTGTGCCAACACTGCCCATGGAGGCCCTGCACTGCAGAGCCAGGCTAAATCCTTGCACAGTACTTGTATCAGGTAGCTGTGGCATCACTGAGTCCCATTTTGCAACTTGGTTTTTAATCATCTTCAAACAAGGCCAGATGCAATCTGTCTAAGAGGAAACCCGCTAAGTAAAATCTATTCTGTAATAAGGTTGTACCAAAAAAATGGCAGGTGCAGTTTTACAAGGTACTGAGCCCACTCCTGCCATAGTCTGTGAGTTTCTCTTCCCACTGTAATCTAAATTCAATATATTGTTGTATTTATTAGCATTACACAGAAGAGCTGGGCTCCACTGAGATGCAGTTTCAATCTCAGCCCACTTTTGATGAATGGGTTTTGTTTGTGAATAATTGTATTCATGATCCCAAGTCCTTAATAAACTGCATCTTCATTCATGGCATCTTAACCTTTCATGAGATTGCATCTTAATGTGATTCTCCAGCCTTGTCCCTTATTATGTCTGCAGGATTGGATGTGTAATGGAAATAGAACAAAGGTGGTGAGCAAGTTTCAGATAATCCTTTGCTATCCAGTCTACAAGTTTGGATGGTAGCTGGAAATACATAAGATCTTGTTATACTCTTTAATTCACTTCTTATAGCTGAGCTAAGGTAAATCTTTAAAGTGAAAAAAAATGCAGAAAGTTACTACCAGACAGACAGAGCAATATAACCTTAGAAATTAGAATTTGTTTCTGAGTTCACTGTCTAGCAGTTACAAGAATTTCTCATATGGAAAGAAACATTTATTCTCTGTTACTTTAATAACTTTGCAAGACTCTCTGCAGGGATTTCATATACTCACTTCATATTTGAATTCTCAAAACTTGCTGTATAGTAATATGCTCATATTCTTCTCCCAAACTAGACTGAATAAATAAAACTTAAGTCTTATTTCTTATATATATCTTCAGCAAAACATAATGCTGACAGTCTTGCTTGTTTTGTCTGTGTTAATGCAATCTGCCCTCCCTGGGTAGTGCTGATGAATAAATCACTAAATGTGTAATAGCATCTATTTACTCTGAATGGCAACGTTTTAGTCCAGACAGAAAATGACTGTTCATGGGTTTTATTTGTTTGCTTTTTTCCCCTTCCCCTACTGTCTGAAAATAAATTAATTGCATTGTGTGTAGCCATTATGGAAATATGTAAAATTACACCTCACAATAAAGTAGTGGTGTTTTCCAGTCTTTATGTGAAGGTATTTAACTTCCAGTTTGCAAATAAATTGCTTTTCTCGCTTTTGTTGCACGGTGCCAGAATTGTAATAATTTTGTGAAAACAAGGCCTTTAATTACCACACCTTTGTGATGACAGGTTATTCATGTCCAGAAAATTCTTGAGAGATTATATAAGAAATTCAATAGAATAGAAAGTTTGATCATCACTAAAAAGTGAATGAAATGGATTCCAAATCTGATGGACCTGTCATGGGCAAAAAGTTATTAACTTGATTTTTATAGCCCTTGCTGGTCCTTACTGTACCAGTGACAAATGGATCTGGCTTACCAAGTACTATCTACAGGAATACAAAGAGGAAAAGAAGGTTGCTTTGATACTGCTTTCAAGTCTTTGAATTTATGGCAGTTCAAGTGAATTCAGAGAGTGCTGAGCAACTCATTGTCTTGTAAATCAGTGCAAGTTTCTACTGAGTATGGCTGGTTTAATGCCTTGCAATGAAAAACCATCATTGTTAATTTTAAAATAAGAATACTGAACAGTACGTGATGCCAAATATTAAATTAATAACAATGCTAATGAATTTTCCTCTTTTTTCCTCTGGTTATGAGTTGGCCAGAAAGAGATATGGCAGTATAAGGTTTATGGTTGTACTCAATGATCTTAAAGGTCTTTTCCAACCTAGATGAGGAATCTGTGATTCTATGGTTTCATTCTATGAAATTGCTGTTCACAATATTTTAATAATTCTTGAATTGTATTAAAATGTTCTTTTATGAATATTTGCTACTCAATTTTTGTTTGTGTTCTAATATTAAATTCTGATCACAGACTTGTATAAGTATTAGATTTTGTAAACAACTGAGTTTACAATGTTTAATTTCCATGATCATAAATATCGGTTCTGTAAATGCACTAAAATACCCCCCAGATTGCTGATTTTTTTGCAAGCAACAAGAAATATTATTCTTGCTTTTTCAGAAGTTATAGTTTAATAGTATCTGTAAGAAAGTTAAAGATAATTTTCTCCCTGTCTTTTGCTTGTCATTTTGTTTTCATTTATAGTAAAAAGACCAAAAAGTGAGAACAATTGCAATTTGTAGTAAGTAAATTGTCTTCATTAAAATTCTGACCTGTGTTGAGTAAACTAATTTATCCTTACAATCTATCTACGTTTTTTCCTTGCCATTGGTTCTAGTAAAACTTTTCATCCAGGAGTTTTAGAGGAATTTCTTTAAGGGAACTGGCAGGAAAGCAATGACAGAACAAATGGCCATTACATTTGCAGAGCGTGTTGCTGTACAAATGTAAAGCAATATAAAACAAGGACGTGTAAAGGACATCTCCACTAAGTCAAGATGCTGGCAGAACCTCATCTGAAAACATGGAAAAACCCCGAAATTTTCATTAAGCATGACATTTGTTGCCTGTGTTACCTGTCTCATTTAATATCCTCTGAGAGCATGTAGGGAACATAAGTGAACTGGCATTATCCAGAATCTCATTTGTGGACTGGGAAAAGCCCTGGATGAACTTGTGCTCACACTGACAGGAGCTTGCTCATAAAGATGGTTGACCAAAAGCAGGTGGGGCTTGTTTGTATTTTTTCTTAGCTTCAAAGCACTGATTCTTCCTTTGCTTTCAGGCTGTTTTTCAAACAGAAGTCAGAATTTTCAAAAGTTTCAGTCTGGTGAAAATTTGTGAGGCAAGTTGCTATGCCAGTGGTGTATATATATATATATATACAGAGGACGTATTTAGGGACCTGGGAACAGAACTGGCTACTGCAAGAGACAAGGGTCTGATGGGTTGCAGAAAGGGACCTACCAGATACTTTGATAGACTGGCTAGGGTTCCTGCTACATGCAAAATTTACAAGCACTGTCTTCCAGGACTTGAGAAAAATTGAGAAAACTTTAATGAAATGCTGAAATAAGCAGAGGGTGATTGATATCCAGAGACTACCACTGAACCTTCTCCTTGCAAAAGCAGCTCAAATTTCCCTTGAAAGGGCAGAAGAGAGTGGCTAACAACTGAAGTCTGGATTATTTACTGCCAATGGCTTCCTTAATTTATCTTCACTATGAGTTTTATTCATGCCCCAAGGTTCTAGGAGATTGGTAGACCTCCTAGAAAAGAGACTGCTGGTACCTGATGACTGAGGCAGTTAGAATTATGTTGAACTGATGAGTCCAGTTAAAATAAATTCTGACAAGATGGGTATAAATAAAAGCAAGTGCATTCTAGCAGCTCATTCACAAATTGCAGGTTATTTGCAGATAGTCATGCTTGTAAGATGGATGAGTCCAGAATTACTGATAACAGTAAAGCTAATATTCTGAAACCAGCCATGTTGATTTTCTTTATTCCTCTTCACACTTGTAAGATGGTTTTGAACACCTGATAGGTTGGAGAGTCAGATTTGGCAGGAGAACATGGCAGAGAAGGAGAAGTATAATGCCTTTAACTGAAACTGAACCTGCTTGCAGGAATGTAGTGGACACCTTAATGATGAATTCATTTCATATAAACCAGGAAATTCCCCTCTCTCCTACTTCTAACTTCCTAAGCAGGGTGCAGAGCTTCCTGTGCTTCTCTCATGCCTGTGGATGTTGGGGCCAGGCCAGCAGAGAGGCATCTCAGGGAATGCAGCAGACCTTTGCACAGTGTTTCTGTTGACACCAGCTGGAGAAGGACAAGCATTATCTACACTAAGATTTCTCTTAAAGGCTTTTCTCACTGTGTATCTTGGTCAGGATCACAAATAAAGAACGGGTCTTTTAGAGTAATTTGTATTGTAGTGTTCTGGAGTTGATATCTGCCATCCAACTGTCTGAATTTCCATTTCTGAACAACTGCTTACTGTTCTTCATTTTGCCATGCTGCTTCTGTGGTATTTTCTGGGTCCCCCATCATTGGGAGGAATGATGAATCTGACTTCATGTTCTTAAAAGGCTAATTTATTATTTTATGATCTATATTGTATTAAAGAATGCTATACTAAACTATACTAAAGAATAGAGAAAGGATACTTACAGAAGGCTAAAAGATACTAATGAAAACTCATGACTCTTTCTCCAGAGTCTGACACAGCCTGACCGTGATTGGTCATTAAGTCAAAATGACAATTCACCTATTGGATAAACAACCTCCAACCAGAGTCCAAAGCAGCAAAACACAGCAGAAGCAAATGAGATAATGATTGTTTTCCTTTTTCTCTGAGACTTCTCAGCTTCCCAGGAGAAGAATCCTGGGCAAGGGGATTTTCCAGAAAATATGACAGTGACATGCTTCTGAAGTATCTGGCCTGCTCCTGGAATTGAAATTGAATGTCCTGGATGTCCATGCCAAAATAACTTCATAATAGTATGTATTATTACTTTTCCATTTAAAACAGGATCCTTGGAATTTCATGCTTTTTTAAGGCTTTCTGACTTCTTTTTGACCACTTAGCAACATGCAAGACTCAAAAGTGAGGTTAGCAGTGCATAGATAATATGGAGTAGGCAAATGATGACTAGGCAAAACACTGATTAGTGTAGCAGAAAATGACTGAAAAGTGTAGGGAGCAGAGAGGAAAGGTAAATAAGTTAGTGGTGGTATGTGAAGGGTAAAGGATCTCTGAGAGCACCATGGAAAGGCTTGCTGTGTTTCACTGGAGTAGTTCAATACAGCAAAATTTCACATCCTGGTCCTTTCTGAGTGTTAATATACCTACCACAAAAGCATTCATCTTGCTGAAAGGAGTGCTGACTGATCCAAGTAGGACTGTTCACATAAGCAAGATTTACCCACCAATCTTCTTCTTTCCTTGAATAGTAATATTATGCAGTCCTAAGCCTGAGTAAATGTCAGCTGATGATACTTTTGTGGCTCCTTTAGGTAAATATTTCATGATGTATGCTACACTCTGTACCTTTTCTTTTAGGTTTCAGATGTTTTTTATTTTGCATTTTTTGCTGCTGCTAGCTCCTGTGTTCTCTTTTTAAAATTATGTTCAAAGAAAATAGTAATTCATTAAGAAAATTACGTGCAGAAGCAGACTTTGATGGCAATAGATGTAAAAATAGGGACATTCACAGGAAGAAACACTTTGCAGGCTGACAGACTATTTCAATAAAGCTCACATGGCCTCTCAGTGAGGGAAATGGATAGGGTTTGTTTTTTCCTGTGTTTGCAGTGCTGAAGCATTTAGACTACCTCATTTGAACCTTTAGATAATTAAGAATAGCTTTATATCATTAATGATTATGTGCATGTTTAAGTGCCACTTTCTCTTATGAAACTGTTGGCCATCTTTAATTGGTACAGGGACAGCAGAGAGCACTTTGCTGACATTTGACTGATCCACAGAGAGCTGCTGTGGTATTCCAGGTAAACTACATCTTCAAGCACATAGAGTTTGTATTTGGTGCTTTGTATATTGGTGCTATTATGTTCCACTTAACAATTGATGTCCCAGTTTTGATTTCTGGTATCAATTATTACAGGGGTTTGGAAGGCAAGATTGCTCTTCTCTTTAATAATAGATCCTGGGATTTAGTATTAAAATAATTTTTTTCTTCACTGAGTTAGCAGCAATTAAATGCAGTTTTTTGATGTTGGTAACCAGCTGACTCAAAAAGGTATTTGTTTGATTTGTAACTAACTGTTGATTGGTCTGTGGTCAAGTTTGGGTATTTTTTCTCAGCCACAGAGATATTTTAAAGGAATACATGCCATAAATAGAATCATGAGTTTATTTGACAAATCTGTGGTGTCCATCTATTGCTTTGCTGTTGCTGGGTTAAGAAGTTGAGAGAGAAATGTACAAGTAACTCTGCTAGTTTAGTCTTCCTCATAAAACTTTAAACTTCCTTAATTGTGACCAGTCTCTAGGGCTTTCTGCTTCTTTCCCCTTGTTGAAGACTAATAGAAAAATCCAGGCTTCTATTCTTTCCATTTTTCCTCAAAGGCATCAGTGAAATTAAGTAGCCTCAGCTCAGCTGAAACCCCTGGAATTACTGCCACAACTCTTTTTAATGGGCTGTGGACCTCATCCCATGGACTCACCTTCCTGAGTGATTCTGTGCTACACAATACATCATTGGTGTTTTACACCACCAGTTTCTTATTAACATCCCGTTTAAGAGTGATCCACACTTGGAGAACTTACCCTTTGCTTTGCAACATAATTATACATAAAGTACTTAGTGCAGAAGAGAACCTTTTTTTTCCATCTGGAGCAGAGGTGCTGAGAGTATTAGAGTGTTGCTTGTAGGGCTTTATGCTTATAAAGCAAATCCAAAGTAAGCTAGGGCATTTTTCAAAATTTATTCCCGTTAAATTAAAAATAAGCAACCCAATGCTTAATTTAACATTGTGTTTTCAATTAAATTAATTGTTGTCTTTGACTTACAGATTTATGTCCCTACTAAGCATGACTGAGCCAAATTCTATTAGCTGAACACTAGTGTCTTCAATTAATTTTAGGCTTTTGTGGCTTTGCATAGTGGTATTTTAAAGCTACACTATTTGAAAAAACTCCAGGGAATTTAAAATTTAAGGTCCTTGGTTTTGTCCCCTTTCAAATGTCATGCTTCAGGCATCTGATGTAAAGCAAGGACTTGTGTGTATGAAACATGAAGTTACTAGCCACAAACAAAACAATTTAGTTTATGTTATTTAGTTCACTTACCAGTTGTACACATTTTAATCTTCTGCAACCTGAGCAGTATCATTAACTGTTAGAGCAGTGATGGTTGCTGCTCACTGTCCCTCTTTGTCAGGACCCAGAGCATCCCTCTGGCTGTCCTGAGCAGCCCAGACCCCTGCCAGAGGGCTCACAGACCCTGGCACAGAGCCCAAGATGCCCCTGTGGTTTTGATTATGACCCGTGGAGCAAGCCATGACAGTTTAAGGAGAATATTAGTGAAGTTATCACGGGGTGAACAAGTAGATTTTAGCGTTTTTGGTATGGAGGTTCAGGAGGCAAGATGGAGGGAGCTGGGCATGTCCAGCCTTTCTCCTTCTTCTTCTTGGCCTCCATCTTCTGCTGTGATGTTGGCACTTTCAGATTGGTTTAGAGTAGAAGCTCACTGTCTTACATAGGTGATAGGTATTGGAAAGTAACTGTAAACATTGTATACGTATTTTTAGTATAAAGACATAACACTGCCTCGGGGCAGGCAGAGGGCCTTGGGCTGTCTTGCTGAGCTGACCTCAGCAGGGCAGGAGAAAATTTTTTATAGATAAGAAACAATAAACAACCTTGAGACCAAGAAATGAAGAGCTCTGACTCCTTCTTCAAGCACTGGGCTGGGAAAAGAGACTTTCTAACCCATCTCAGGGTCACTGTGACCAGCGAGAGACCCGACACCTCTTGAGACAGGAAAAAGCTGTGCCCTTACTACCTCCTTTCCTTTTCCTTTTCCTTCCCTTCCCTTAAACTTTCCCCCTCTGGACAGTTACAGAAAAAGGCAAAAGGAGCTGTGCTGCTCTCTGTTAAATACCTTTATTATTGGTTTCCTGGGTTTTTGACCTGACAAAGGCCAGCTGTGTCCTCTCAGAGGTTCAGTGGTTGGCAGTCAGATGCTGGAAGGCTCATTTGCCACAGAACCATTTCATAACATGGCTTGGAAACAAGGTCTGCAAACTCTGCTCTCCTATTACACCTCTACAAAATCAATAAGCACAGAAAATCGAGTAAAACAAATTAATTTGTCATCTGGAACACGGGGCAAGTCTATACTAATATTTAGTTTAAACAGGAGGTCACCTTTGAGGTTTCCATGCCAGGTAGTGCAGCAGTTTCTGTTGCAGATTTTGGATTTGGCACAAAGCCACCCACACTGGGGCAGCCTGGCCAGGCCAGCCTGTGCAGACATAAAGCAATTTCTGCTCTCCTCCTCACACACCTGCAGGACTGGAAGGTGGAAGTGGGAAACTGGGATCCTTCTGTACCAGTCCTGTGAGAGAGATCTACAATGTAAGCATGATTCAGAGGAAAGAAGCTGTTTCAATGTTTAACCTTCTGTCTAATAATTAAATATTTTTACAGCCTTGAGAGGCCAGTGCCTTAGGGTAAAACTTGGGGATTTATGGTATTACAGGAAAGCACATAGGAGCTGAATAATGTTTCCTAATGAAGCCTAAAGTCAACATAGTCAGTGGTGATCCATCCTTACAAGTATCAAATCTCATATTAGCTCCTTCTTTCCATGTTGTCTGGTTTTGGCTCCTTATCCAGACATATGGAGGAATCAGTTGGCTATGGTCCTTCAGGAACAGAGTAACACTAAAATAAAAAGGTAGACTTTTCTCAAAAATAAAACCCCTTCTCTGATTATTGTGTTCATCTAAACCATTTCAGTGAAAACTAATGGGGTGCAAATTTCACAGAAAGTATTTAGGAGTTCAGAAAAATAATCAATGAATTTTAATTAAATGGAGTTTTGGTGGAGCTTTTGTCCATATGCTTTGAATGACCAGATCCATGATCATCAGTGTAATAACTGTATACTTATGACATAAAGGCCAGGGAATTTTGATTGCTGTAATTGTCCTTTCATTATTCAAGAATCTTAGATTCTTCCCTTCTCTTAAATTCTCTTCACTAATTTTGACCTGGACTAATGCTGTAAGGTACTTAACTTTCTTAATTAAAGATACAATCCAATCATGATGCTTAAGGATGATGCTGCCTATGACATTCCTAGTTCTAAAGAAGCAGACCAAGCTTTTTAACCAACTGCTCTCTAAATTCTGTGGCAAATTACTGGGTACTGAGCTGTATCAGAGTGGAAGACATAGACCTTACCTGCACATCTGGACACTAGCAATGCATAAAAAGCCATATTGAGATGGGAGCTTGCTTGTTAGAAGCAAGGTAGGTTATATTTTACCCTATTATTTCTTTGTAATCCTCTTGAATTACATGTCACTCAAATCATAAAATAATTTTCTTTATCTGAGTTGATATTTCTGCCTCCAGATTATTTCAGTGGCTTCTTTTGGGTAAGTCCTGCTTGGTGGTAGATTTACTGCCAGGTTCAACTCCTTATCCCTCTGTGTGAAGGCCCAGAACAGCTTGATCAGTTTTCACCTTGAACCTTTTTCATCCTTTTTTCCTTTGCCATGTATGCTTCATATCTAGAAGTGATTTGCTGTCTTATTGCACCAGTCTCTTGACATTCATCTCATTTAATCTCCTCAAGATTCAGTTCTGCCAACTGCCCCAAAATGGACCCAGGTGTAATCTTTTATTCAGGTTACTGACAGTAATGTGATCTCATTTCATGTTTTTACAGATCCAAGCACAATTAGGTTTCAGTCTTGCCTTTGGACACCACAGAACACGTAACACACAGTAGGTGAGAGGATGGATATTTCTTCTTTTTTTCCC